>NW_018923099.1:2397-17164 GCF_002207925.1 Prunus avium | reverse complement strand
ATTTCTTTTACACTTCTTTACTCATTTCTAGTTTCCCTCTTTCATTTGTGCATTTGTGGTGTGTTAATTAAGTGTTCTCTTTGTACTCGAATTAGAACTTATAGGAAACCGACAAGTTCTTCGTGGGATCGACCCCGTACTTGTATAATCTATACTTCAATAGACTCGTGCACTTGCGGGTATTTTTAATTGGTTGTTTGCACATTAATTTGTGTCCTCTTAGGAATGCAACACTGCCTCCTGATTAGTTACGCCCGACCGCGACCTCAGTCTACTCAACTGCCACCATCTGCTCAGCAGCCCCAGCTACCAGCTCCTCAGCATCTGCCCCAACCTCATCAGCTACACATCCTTTGCGCCATCTTCCTTCACTGCAGCTTCATCAGCCATCTGCTCTTCAACTGCTCCTATATCCACAGTGTTGATATGCTCACTTTAAGCAGGGAGCACGTCCACGTGGAGCAGCTTTCATCTTCGATGGGGGAAACGGGGAGAGGTGCCGTTCCTGCAGTCCAAGTATCCCAACTTGTATGCATTAGCAGCAATCTCATGCTTGGAGGTCTCTGTGGCTTCAACATGGGTGTCAAACTAGACCAACAACTTGTTACGATTTTAGGCCAGAACGACACACTTGTGTTCGAGGTGAAAGTAGGCTTCCTTGCGTTCGAGCAGGGTAACAACAAGAGACTTGACTTCACCATCTTTTTGGCCAAGAGAACTCTTTAGCGCAAACATACTTTCCTTCATCTCAAACATCCTGGCATCATGGCGAATCGGCTGGTTCAAGAGCTTGTTAGCAAGATCAGAATTCTTCTTCGTCAGCTCATATAGCAGAGCAGAAGAGGGGGCAACAGCAGACGAGTTCCGCATGGCCCTAATAGCAAAAACCATCTCCTTTTGAAGATGATACATATCAACTTTTTCTTGCTTATCCAGGGAAAGGCTCGAGAACGTGCTAAGGTCGCCAGCCTAATGTATGTGGTCAACCAACTTGGCACAAACAGATGGACTTGACAAGAAGTTCATTTTGAGCAGATCCGACACATGCTCATCCCCAGAAGAGCTATCACCAGCTCCCAGACCAGCAGTTCGACTAACTGAAGGACTCTTTGCTCGAGCAGACGACTCTCTAGCCCTCTTGACTGCAGCTTGCAATATCGGATCAGCAAGGGTACAATCCTCTCAGTTTGATCCCTGGATTGGGGCAGACGACTCAAACCCTACTTCTCAACAACCTCCTTACAGGGTAGATAACGAGTTTTATGCAGTTTGAGTGGAGACTTGAGCCGAATATCCCAAACCTCCTACATGCCATTGACCTTCTTGTTGTTCACGCCGACGAGGCGCTTTATCCCAACATATGAAGAAGGAACAATTCCCATGGGGACCATCTCGGCAGATGGGACCCCTCTCGAGATCCCTTTTTGTACACTCACATGTCGCCATGAATTTATCATGAACCCTAGTCATATCTTTGGGTTATGTCCAAAGGAACACAAATGGCTAAGGGCCCACGACGCTTTCATAAGACAACTTGTGGTGCCTTAGATCAAGGACTAATTTGCACTATTCCAACTTGAGAGATCTTGATTGACATGTAAGTAAAACTTCCTTTCAAGTTCTCTCTGTTGATCATGTTCAGTGAATGCATTATTTAACGAACACCCATACACTTATCTTAGTGTCTCCACACGAATGACTTGAGACCAGTCATCCTCCTGATTGAGCAGATACAGTGCATGATGGTCTTTGTGGTTTATCAATGTACAGTTGATTATCCTATGAATATGAACAGTTTAGGATGCGGAGGTACAGAAAGGTCTCCTCAACTTAACTTCTTTAAGTCACTTTCTACGTCTCACGATCTATGGTCTTGTTGATTAAGTAAATGACTAAGATAATTACATCTCATGATTGGCTCTAGGGCATACTTCTAACAGATCCCCAATGTTTATTTTACCTCGCAACTTTTGCCAAATATTTTCGATTATGTTCAATTATATTGACTTGCCAAATAATCATACATTCTGGTGCACCTGTGCAATTTTTTCATGAGTTCACCCAATTTTTTCGATTGAACAGATTGCACAGGGGCACCAGAATGTATGGGATGTCATCTTCGGCTCCTGTATTAGCAACAACAATGCTACCGACGACTGCGACAACTCCATCAGCATTGCCACCGGCAACTATGGTGGCGAGGATTCCATCAGCACCTCTGGTACGGCTCTTTTGGGTTGCATAAATGACGTCACGCCAATTTAGCACCTCTTTTGGGTTGCATAAATGGCGTCACGCCAATTTAGCACCTCGCAATACATTTCATGGATTTTTTTTTTATTTTTTTTTATTGTTGTCACATATCATTACGAAGTCCTCAACAAGGTTCTCCCAGATGAGCTTCTCAAACAAGTTCTTGGGTGCCGCTCCAGGTTCTTTCCTCACCAAAGTGGAGAGGAAAGAAGCGCCGAGTAGAGTTAGATCAACGGTTCCAGCAACAATGTCAACAAACCCTAACACATAGGCTTTTTTTTTTCCAGTGACTTCCCCGAGCTTTCATAGTCATCTGGATTTATATTAATGGTCATCTCTTCATGTGGTTGTTCAGGGGTTTTCTTTTTTGTAGTTCTTTTTTACATGGGAGCCGGTGAGCTTCAAAACCTCGGCGGCAGCAGCAAATAATTTTCCGAAGGGTCTCATGGTGATGGTGCTCGAGTCCGGTGAGTGGGTGAGAGACAGAGGGAGATAGAAAGGAACTTGGAAGCATCACTTTATATTTATCTAGTATTGTAATAATCATCTTATCTAGATCCCCCTATGTCTATTTTCCCTCACGACCTTTGCCAAATGTTTTCGATTAAATCCTTTATAATGACTTGGTAGTGCGAGAGTAACACTACCCTTCTGCCAATATCATATCCATACATGTCATGCTCTTTGATGAACTGATCTAATGATAGATTGTTGAACCCCATGACATTTTCTAGCAATCTCCTCCCCATGCGCCTTAATTGATGAACTCTCTAGTTCTTTTCCCTCTTGGACATTTTCTTAAATAAAGACCAAGACTACTCTTCATTCAACCCTTTTAAGTTATAAGACTCAATTGAGTTTGTTATCTTTGCAAATATTTCACTATGAGTAGTTACTAGAATTATACTTTCTCTTGCACCACCCATCAACAAGTTTTCGCAACTCATCCCTGTCGAGCTTCTCAGCTTTTAGAATATTTTTTTAACAAGTATATCCAACTGATATGAATCAGAGAGTACATGTCCACATTTTTGGCTCAAAATGCTTTTGAACCTCCTCATGGTTGAATATGAGTTGGGCAAGTGCAGTTTTTCCCAATCCTTCAAATCCCACAATGGAAATAGTTGAGATATTGTCTGCAGAGATTTGGTTGTGCATCTTCAAAGTTACCAATCAGATTCCCTAGAAGAGTGTTATATCCATACATGTCATTCTCCTTGATGAAATGATCTAATGATTGATTATGAGTGTACACTATCAGCCTAATTGCATCAGCATAACTCTTAAAACAGTGTAAGTTCAGGAATTAAAACCCCAAATGGGATTCCAGTTTTTAAACTAAAGGAGCTAAAGCAATGAAAAAAATTGGGAAACATATTTAAAAAAAACATAATAATTTTATTCGTCGCTATATACATTGGTACTAACAATGCTAATCTTCATCCATTTTAATTTTAGTTTAGATAAATATCACTAGACCAAAATTGTCCACTCATTGACATATTTTAATGGATTAGAGTTCATTGTAAGTTTAGGTAAATTACATGTCTTTAATTGCAATCATTGAAATACAAAGGCTGAAGTGAATACTCGAAAAAACTTCAAAGAATATTACATATGGAAGACCAATTTGCTTGCTCATATGTTCTCTTATCTTTTATGTGGGAAGCTTGTTTGATTTTAATTTACTTTTCCAAATAAGGCTTATAAACTCAAATTCCGAGCCTCACATTTAGAATCTACACATTTTTCTGCATTTCACTTAATCTTAGTCATTGTAATAATCTCAAAATCTATAACATAACACGTCAACTGTCCTAAGTTTAGGTTTTCTTTTAACATTTTGAAAGTCAATTTTACCCTTTCAATAAAATTAATAATAAAACCCACCCCCTAGTAGCATCGGCACACCACCACTCCACGATCAGCCAACTTTGATGTTCTCTTGGACTAGCTTTGCCATCGATTAGGTCATGGCTTCCCCTGTATCTTTAGCCTGTGAAGAAAAAATTGAGAACGTATTAATACAAGGTTCAGCCAACTATCTTGCAGCATAGAATACAAGGTTTTCCGAGGTAAATTCTCTGTATGAGTTTGGACAGAGAAACACAGGAATCAACGCTTTGTGGAAGCACAAACCCGGGCACATGGAGGGCCTTTAAATGGGGTTTCTCTTGGTCAGGAGTTACCAACTTTAAATGGAGTTCTTGGTTTTCGAAGGAAGTGCTGGGTTTGGTTTGTTATTTTTAAGTTTCAAATTTCAAATTTTTTAACTTTACTTGAAGGGTAAAATTAGACTTTTTAGAGTGTTAAAACTAAACCTAAACTGATGGTAGTTGACATGTCATGTTATAAGTAGTTAGATTATTACAACGATTAAGATTAAGCAAAATGCGGGAAAATGCATAAATTCTAAATGCAGAGGCTCATGATGCAAAAAACTCATAGGTTGTTCCACAACATTCCAATCATAGTTGAACAGCTTCTAACATAGTACTATTTATGAATTACAATGTCAAAGACCCTGATACAATGATAGTAATTATTTTTAATGAAAAACATTTTTTATTTTGTACAGTATTTTCTTGTTATACATAATTTAAACTCATACACTTTATTTACACTCCATTTTCTTGTCCGGGTAAATCCCCTTTTATTTATTTCAGGTCTAGGGAGAAGCCCCGTGCAACATGAATTCAACAGACTACAGAAAGTACCAAAAATGTGCAATACCTTAAAACTGGACCCTGAGAGCTTAAATGAAGCTTCAATTGACAACGAAATGGATCTTGCAATGGACAACTAAACTCAACTCAGGCTTCAGCAGAGAAGGAAAATATTTACAATAATTTGAGCTAGCAATATAATTCTTTAGTAAAGTCGTAACAGAGTATCTCATCCAAGTTTACTGACCAGAGAGAGGACTGATGCTTGCAATATAATTCTTTAGTAATATCTTAACCCTGAAAGACTCTCTTCACAAATCCTTGCAAAGAAGTCCCCATCCCAGCACCAACAGCTTCTGCCAAGTATGTTGCCTCTTGGACGGTTTTCTTCAAGTCAAAAGCATCTTTCACCCGATCATCCAAGAATGCCCATGTATCACAAAAATCTGGGGAATTATCAGTAAGCATGTAAATCTCGGTTGTGGAGTATATACCTCCAAGGACAGTCCGCTTCACATACCACTGAAAATCAGCAGTGTCGTCACCAGCACCATGCCAGATCTCATCCATAAGCATCGCCCTCTGCTTAAAACTTGTGGGTACATTCACTGGTTGTGCCTGGATGCTAAGAGCTTGTGGCCACTTCGATATGTAGGGTGCCTGCATTTCCAAGCGAATCTTCACAAGCTTTGTGATCCTCTCACTTGGTATCAAACTTTTTAACTCCTCTGTACTAGAGTCGATCATATCACTAAGCCTTTGCAAACAGTCATCCATGAAAAACTCAACGAGCATACCCTCCTTCCTTGGAAATGATCCGACAATCGATGGAGACAGACCAACATCCCTTGCACCAGCAATCATCGCCGCTTCGCTCCATCCCAACCTTATAACATGGGGGAGTGAGGCTTGGAGCACACGAGCTTGCTCATCTTGGTATTCTGCTCTCGGTCTCCTAGTGTGATCAGCCGTTGACGACGTGGTATTTGAAAAATTAGGGATTTGATCGGCCGTTGACGACGTGGAGTTTGGAAAGTTGGGGCTTTGATTGACGAAAGATTCAGAGTTCACAGTTGTGGAAAAGTGAGAATGACTAATGAGGGATTGAAGAGGGCGGTAACGAATAATACGGTGGTTGGTACTGCTACCCAAGGGTGTACCAAAGAGATGGAGAAGCCGCTTCGCTGCTGAGCTATACATTTTGATTTGGTAACGCCAATATCTGCCTACAAGGCAAATGAGGGTTTTGGTGAAGTGATGATACGATAATATAAACGGTTAAAAACATAAGCGTTAGATATGAGTTATTAGTTTTGCAAGATACAAGTTAATGTTTTTTTCTGTATAAATATAATATATCAAATATTCATTTACAATAAAATAAATTTTACCTAGAATTGTTAGTTTCTTCAAATTATTTCACTTAAAATCACTCTCTCATGGATATGAATCTAAATTGACAGAATATATAGAAGAGTTCAATGTTATTCATTTCCCCAAAGAAATATTCAGACTTATAGCCATCAAGAAGATTACAAAACAATGCTGCAATCCATCCCTAACCCTCCCCTTTAAGTGGCAGAAGAAAATCAATTTTTTTTTTCATAGATGCTCACTGTTGTATTAATTGATAGATATCAAATTTTTGACTTTGCTGACCTTACATGATCCTCACTCACCCCAATTGCACAAAATTGATATATAGTTTTTTTTATATAAAATTTGTAATTTTTTTTTTATAAGAACAATCTTGATACAGATAATGGAGATGCCTTAGAAACATTAACAGAAATTTAAACCCATGACAACAAATGGTATAATTTTGGAACACAGAGAAAAAGAAATCAAAAGCCCTAGAGTAAACCCCTGAATTATAGACACTAATTTAATCCCAACAAAAAAAGCACCAGAAATTGACAAAGCAGAAGAACAATTGAGAACACAAACCTGGATTCGGAAGAGAGCTTCCTTGTTGCAGAGGAAATGGAACCCAACGGCAAAAGGAAAAGAGGAGTGAGAGTGCTTCGTTTTTCTTAGGCTGAGAGAGACCCGCGGAGAAGATGAGTGTTTCCTATTGTTGCGTTGATTTGATTGAACGAGTTTTATTTTAAAATAATATTTCGAGTCGGGTTCTATTTGCAAATCGGGTGGTTTTTTTTTAAGCCGAAAGGTCATCTTTGGACCCTGGGCAAACTACAGAGATAAGACAAATTTGTATATGAAGTTAGGTTGTTATAATCTCAACCGTTGGGAACATCCAACGGCTTAACTAAGCCCCACCAAACGAAAGAGACAGAGTTCTTCTGTAGAGCATTTTCCATGGGCTTTTTCTTTTCCTCTAAGCTCAGTTCTTGTCTGGTAGGTCTTTGCATAACGATGGAGAGAGGGGTACAGAGATGGGTTGTGGACATATCAGGGTGGGACCCATCTCCCCAAGATTTCTCCTTTGCTCTCTCTGTTCTTCCTTCAGTTGAGCAACCCTCTGTCACCAGGTTTTCCCTTGCTCTTTCTTTTAGTTGCTGTCTTTTTTCTTCTTTTTTTTGGATTCCAACAAAACCTAGCAAGAAGAAAACCCAATAGTGATCGAAGTAAATGAGTATTGTCTACAATCTTAGTGCCATATATTTGTGTTATTTTATGCCTTTTGCAAGTAATATAGATGAACCAAACTTGGCACTTGCTTTTGGCAGAGTCAAAGAGACTTGTCTGATAAATGATTGAACCTTTTTTATAATAAAAAAATCAATACATGAAACGGGAAATTTCCACTAGAGTTTTGATGTTAAAATTAGCATCCAAGAAAGCAAAATGATAATGGATTGAGCTTAGGAAGAATTGTTGAGACAGTTAACAGAGATGCATTGTATTTTGACATTGGTAGATTTGTACAGATGGGAGACAGGAAGCGGGCACTTGTGAGCCGGCTGCTTCAATATGCTCTTGTAAATGAAGTTTTGGCAATTCCCTATGATGAAATTATCATTAAGCGCACCTTGGAAGGCAAACCATTTCTGGTATGTAGGATTAAACTTGCCAATTCTTGTTTTATCCAAATGAAATTGGTTTTGATGGAGACCCAAATATGTATTGAAGTCACGGAATCCGGCATTAATATCTTGTTCTGCATACTATGTTTAAGTTCCAACTATGTGTTTACAAGAATTGATTTTACATCCTTTTCTTGGCACAATTCTTGTACCTTCCTTGCTTGTACATCCACCATTAATATCTTGTTCACTACACTCTGCATAATGTCTTTGTTTTCAGGAATGTGGTGATGTTTGCACAGATTTTCCAAATTTTAATTTCAATGCATCTCATCATGGTGACTATGTTGCTATAGCGTCCGAACCTTTGTGCCTTGTCGGGGTGGACATTGTTTCCATAGTCATTCCTCAGAAAGAGACGGTTATAGAGTTTATTCAAAACTTCTCCTCATACTTTTCAACTTTTGAATGGGATAGTATAGTCAATGCTGGCACATCTGATGATATTCTGATTGAGTTTTACAGGTAAATCGTTTCCTGACATTCTGTGAAAATTTATTCCATAAAAAACTTTTGTGTTGTAAGTTATAGCTTGTCATTGTTGTTTCCTTGTCAGATATTCTTATCTCAATATACTTATGATTTGTGCACTTATACTCTTTCTGTAAATCTGAGTGACCCACTAGAGAACTACTGGAAGAAAGAAAGACTTTGTTTCCTATCTCATCTAACATTATTGGTTTCATGTAAAATCTCCCTTGAGTTTAAAATTATGGAATAAAGTTCAGTATCTTTGTCAGAACATCTACCTGTCACAGTTTTGCAGTTTTCTGTGTGGCTTGATTCTCTTTTAGATATGGCTAGCATACCTTGCCTGAATTTTTTTACTGCATATTCACTCTGTTTATCTGTTGGGATAAGTTCACAGGTATTTTAGAGTAGAAACCTTTCAATACAAGTTGATTAAATATGCGTTGAACTTGAATGTTCAGGTGAATCATTAGGGTTTGGCAAAATCATGTTTATTTATCGGAGCAGCAAGCAGCATGCGGGAGAGGTCCAAAGATTTGAGTAGCTGATGATTTATAGTGTGTTTTGTAGATATTGGTGTCTGAAAGAAGCTTATGTCAAAGCGATTGGGAGTGGAGTGGCATATGGTTTGGACAGAGTGGAATTTCATCACAGTTGCTGGACAAACATCTCTGTTAATGTTGAGGGGAAGGCTATGAAAGAATGGCGCTTTTGGCTTCTTGAGCTAGGAAAGGGACATTTGGTAAGTCCCTTGTTAATTTTCTTTCTTTGTTTTCATTGAGATGCCATTTTGGTTTTCAAGGTTACATAGTTTCGTTGGTAATCTATGGCATCCATAGGTTTTTGGCTTTTTTTTGGTTGCATAATTGTTAGTTATCTAAGACAGTAAAAAGTGCTAGATTAATTACACCTTATAAAGCAAAACTCTTCTGGTTTAATCCAAAGTTCTTACTTAATGAATACCTGGGTTGCTAAGAATATCGATGGAATGCAACAAAATCTGAATATGCATGCACAAACACTGGGGACGAGTCAAACTTAAGGCCTTTTTTACCGCTCGACCTTCGCCATCCTACCATCTGAACCAAGGCTATGCATACTAATTTTATTGGCACGAGGCAATTATTTTCCCGCTGTGTAACAGTTTTCCATAAAATCGCAGGTCTCCATTGCAAGGGGTCATCCAAGATCAGCTACCGAGAGTTATATGGGAACATTAAAACAGGCAGAGTTCGATGAAGAGGAGTATCACGCAGCTCTTCATCTTCCAAATGTCAGATTTGTCTCAAGAACTGTAGAACAACTCATTCCGGTTTCACACAAAGACCGTGTACATCGTACTTCGATTTCATGATACAATTGAAGCGCCGATGAACAGGAGAAAGCATTCACTTCAGCTTTTTACAGGAGAAATTAAAATCAAACTGTAGTAGCCCTTCTATAAAGTTTAATGCCCCTGCTGCATAGCATTGTTTCGGTTCCCGTCAGCATTATTGTATGTAAATTGGGCATGTGTGGTAGGATGGGTCTAGATGACTCGGGCATTGTCATTATATTGCTTGAGATGTAAGCTTGATTTTTGTTGTATGCTTGTAAGTTGTAATTCAAGATAGACAAAAATCAGTTTCATATATTTATGTTTTGGGTAAATTAACTGAGGCAAACTTTTTCCTTAGGCCCCGTTTGGTTCACGGAACGAATTTGAGAGAAAATCACTTCCAATGGAAGATTCATTTCTCACGTTTGGTAATGTTGAGGAAGTAAACAGGAGATATCACTTTATTTCCTTTCCCATGTTTTGAGTAGGAATGGAAAACAAAGATTGTATAATTTTTCAATTATACTCATTAAATAAAATATAAAAAAATGCATTTAATGATATATTATAATTCTAAATTGTTAATGGGTACAAAATAGGCATAAAAAATATATATTTAATGTTGGCTCACAAGACGAAGTAAAATGCAATCAATGTTGGCTCACAAGACGAAGTAAAATGCAATCGGGGAAATCCAAGTATCAACCAATCTACTAGAGGCAGGCAATTTCAGAACCTGAAAAATGGATAGTGTCTGCTAGAGGCAGCCAACCTAAAACCGTGAAGAAGCCTCTCATCATGTATTTTATTAAAACCCTAAAATCCATATTTATCCCAACCCCAAATCTATGAAGCCAGCAACATCTTACCCAATTGCTGCACCAGAAAACTTCATGCTAGGTTTTAACCTATAAAAACTTCTGAAAACATTTTCCTTCTGCACCTTGCTACGCATAGTCCTTAAAACTACTCAAAATATGAATCTTACTCTACACTCCCACAAAATTTCTGAGCTCTTCTACATCAATCATCACACTATATACCTAACTAGGGTTTGCTTTGCACAAATAAACAGTTATAGTTCACCGTCAGCCATACAACAGTTCCAAAGCATCATTCGCGTTTAATACACCATTTTAGACTCCTAGTGCAAGTACTTAAATCAGTAAAACATCTCTTCTCTTGTTAGCTTCAAACACATAGCACTATATTATCTCTCTGGCGGAAAAAGAATCAGAAAACTAAATCCAAAGCACACGAAATTGGGTAGACAATACGTAGTTTAAAGAATCTAAAAGAACAAGAAAATATATTGATGTCAAGAAAAAAAGAGTTGAGATCTTCAGAGAAAAGAGAGGAGCAACAAGGAGGGAGAAGGGAGAGATGACATCAGTAGGTTGCATATTTTGCCTACTTTTCTGGCAGCATTGTCAAACTGGATGAACTCATAAGTAACACGTAAGGGTAATGCAATCTATATAGATGTATAAGCAAATATTGTTTCAACTTATAAGGTTGGAATGACAAAAAAGTTTACGAAACCACGGAAAAAGCCACAAAGAAGAACAACGGTTTCTCACTATTTGAATAGATTTATAATCTACTAGCAAGCTAATGCGTAATGATCCTGAATAATCAAAGTCTCATTAACCATAAAAAGAAAAACAAAACTGGCATGAAAATATAAAAAAGGACGCTAAATAGTCTACAACGACATAATAATCACCCAAACGACATAATAACCTCAGAAAACAAGAAGACCTAGGTGTTGGTGGCCCTGGTGTAGATCTGCTGGCTGGCATGAGCAGAAACCATCCTAATTGCCCCTCTGGCCATCAAATCCCTTATGGCCTTCCTCGCCAGCGACCCATTGATCCTGAGACGGTCGGAGAGAATGGAGGGTGTGATGAGCTTATATTTCGGTGCCTCAGCAATGAGCTTGTCGTACGTGCCCTGGTCGAAGAGCACCATGTTGTTGACCTTCTCCTTTTGCTTTCCTTTGCTCCACTTCTTCTTCTTCTGCTTGCCTCCTCCAGACTTTGCCGGCTTCGACGACGGTGGCGGTGCCTTGTCCTTCTTCGGTGCCTGAAATTAAAAACTCTAGATTGTCAGAGACATTTTCACAAACAGATGGCGATCAATCTGGAAAGGAATTTGGTCCGTACCATTGGATCGGAACACAGCGACTGAGAAGGAGAGGGTAGAGAGAGAGAGAGAGAGAGAGGCGGGTTGCGGGCGGGAGGCAGTGCGAGTGAAAGAGGGTGATATGTGAGGGGGAGAGATTTATTGACTTAGGGTTTCCTCGGTGTTACATGGTAACGACGTCGTTTTGGCTACCTATTGTTTTTATTATGGGCTAGTGTGTTCCTTTGATTGATTGACTGGCCCATTTCTGCAAGACCAAGATATTTGGGGCCAGAGCTCCAATAAAATGTAATTTTTTTTTCTTTTGGATAAGACAATAAATAAAAGGGAGCTTCACTAATATACTCAAAATAAAGGCTGAAATTATTAAAAAAACCAAACACACCCAAAATTCATTTAGTACATAAGAAATTAGTGTTTCCTATAAATTACGTAACTGCCACTAATCAACTTATAAAAAGCCCAACACAAAAAACTTTTTAAAAAAACTCAAAACAAGCCCAGCCCAATTTTATAAAACAACTCAAACAATTCATTACAAACAAAACGTCTCAAAAACCGTAGCTTCATTAACACGTCATGTTGATTAATGGCTATAATATTCCACACCTTTACTGTCATGTTGATTAATGATTGTAATGTTCCACACCTTTACTATCACGTTAATTAATGGTTGTAATGTTCCAGTCTAGGGTAGTAACACTGCTAGTTTCATATGGCATCTTATTTTTAATGCATGTCTACCCTTGTAATCTTCAGTCTAGGGTAATAATACTGCTAATTTCTATGACATCCTATTTCTAATGCATGTCTATCCCCTATAATGTTCCAGTCTATGGTAATAAAACTGCTAGTTTGCTGTCATGTTGATTAATGGTGTAGAAGGTTACGGAGGTCCACAAGGCCCACGGAAGCTCTTGGATAATGGAGACTTTGGGCTAGCTACTTGAGAGCACCAAAGTCCAAGCCCATTACTTGGAGTTCTCCAATGTGGGTAGGCAAATGAGATATTCTTCAAGCATTTCATTTTACCCATAGGAAATAGTCATTTTTCAATACCTAGCTTTACCTGCTGGAAATAAGAATGTCCTGATGCTCCCTATTACCCGCTAGAAACAAGTCAATTCCAACACTTCCTTTTACCTATAGGAAATAGTTATTTTCTAATGCCTAGCTTTACCTGCTGGAAATTAGAATGTCTCAATGCCTCCTTTTATCCGTTGGAAATGGACTAACTCCAACACTTCCTTTTACATATTGGAAACCAAAGAGAGCTTTTACCTTCTATAAATTGGGAGGCATTGCCCAACCAAAACCAACCTCTATTGGTTGCTACAAGCCTCTCAACAACCATGAGAAATCACATTTCTTCAGCTACTGTAAGCATTCTAGCAGCCATCACAGTCATTCTTGAGCCATCATCCTCCATCCTTTGGCTGTTGCAAGTATCCCAGCAACCATCGACCAACATCTCTTGGTTACTCAAGCACCCCAGCAACCATCAGACCACTTTCCTTCCTTCCTTTGGCTGCTACAAGCATTCTAGTGGTCATCCTAGCCATTCCTTAGCCATCACAACCATGTCTCTGTTGCGTCGATTCAGCTGCACCAAAATGGATTCAGCTGCATCCTCAACTTGTGATACTCGCAAGTGCACGAACCGTTGGTAGTTTAGCGTATGTAAGTGCGAGGTTGATTCTACAGGGATTGGTGATTGAATGATCCTATTTAGTTTTCAACTAAGAAACAAAATGGTTTTGTACAAGAATTGAGAACATGGAGAATTTTTGGAGAGAAAGAGAGAGGTGTTTGAGAACTTGAGAATTTGGAAGAGAAAGGAAGGTGTTTGGGAAGCTTGAGGATTTTGGAAGGGAAAGGAAGGTGTTTGGGAAGCTTGAGGATTTTGTGAACTTGGAGAATTTGAGAACTTAGGGAAGGGAGAGAAAGGTGTTTGTGAAGTGTTTGAAGACATGGAGACTTTTGGAAGAGAAGGGAAATGTGTTTGGGAAATTTGGAGACTTTTGGAAGAAAATGTGTTTGAGAGCTTTGAGGATTTTGGAAGAGAAGAGACATGTGTTTGAGGAATTGGAGAATGTTTGGAAGATAATGTGTTTAAGAAGTGTTTCAAGAACATGGAGACTTTTGAAGAGAATAGAGAAATATTTGGGAAGTGTTTGAAGATTTAGTAAAAAGATCATATTACAACAATTGAGAACTACAAAGGGAAACTAAAAGAATTTGAGAGAGATAAGGGAAGGGAGCTCTAGAGAAGTGCTTTAGGTAAAACTTGTGCTTTTAATCCATTTTGTGTTTGTTATTCAATTCATTGAGCTCTAGGTACCACTTGAGGCATTTGAAGCAAAATGGTGCAAAAACATGCAAAAACTGGAGACTGAGTTAGAAATTCATTTCGGACTTATCTTCTTCATCCGAGCTTGGATTGGGCCAATGCTTGTGTGGTTGGATCAGAGACATTCTGAACTTCACAATGGATATCTTAAAGTCGTCATTTGATTCAGCCTAGCCCAATTTGTAAGCCCAAGAAGTTGTTCATCATGCTGACATGAGGATGAGCTGGTTGGAAGCTTGGTCATGGTGAGCTAGGCATGAGCTATTGTTTCTGGTTGGAAGCTTGGTCATGCTGACATGAAGATGAGCTAGGGCTGCTGGTGGGATTTATTGGTGAAGTGCAGCAACCAATTCAGATTTTATAATACAAGTGTTGTATGCATTAGCCATATTGAATTCAGATTTATCACTCCCCTCTCCCTATAAATACCACATCCATTCCACATTCAAGACACAACAAATCCTGGGATTCACAACCCCACAATTCACTCCAACCATCCTCAAACACTCTCACAATC
>NW_018923097.1:65218-79523 GCF_002207925.1 Prunus avium | reverse complement strand
CAGCCAGTAGTAAGGTGGTTGTTGGTTCTTGTTTCTTGAAAAAGAAACATAAACGGAGTCAAGTGCGGAGGAGATTCTTTTTTTTTCAAGGTGGAAAGTAATTCCTTTTATATAGGAAATGTTGGACTTTTCTATTGTCTTTTTCCTCGTTGATGACTTGGCATCATTTGATTGGGTGATCGGTGGTGGTCTGACGTGTGTCCTTCCTTTCAGTGAAGAACAAGCGTCAATAAAATGTTTTGTGGGCCCTTCTTTGGCACTAATAAACCCACGTGCGGGGGGCTATGCGCGTTGGGCTTTGGCCACGTAGTTTCTTGTTGGGCTTGGTCACCCTCTCTCACTCTTATATTATATGAAAGATTGAACTAACGATGTAAAAAGTAAAATTACAATTTACAACGATGAAAGTGAAAATTCGAATAAACTACAATAATAATTATTGTAATTTGCCAAAAATAAAATAACTAAAGAAAGTTTTGAAAGAAAAAAAAAGGCTATTTCACCCACCACCAACATGTTCTCCCCATCCCACACTTCACACACCAACTTCAAATATATTGTAATCAAAATTGAGCAGTATTGAAAAGTTCTACTTCACCAATGAAGATTGGTCAGAGTGGAAGGGACTTTGGTCGCTTAATCAAGTAGTCTTGGGTTTGAGCCTATGTGGATGCAAAAAACTTTCTTGGGAGAGGTCCCCGCATATGTGCCTGACAGTACCTCAAAGGATTAGGCCTGTGCCATACTTGAGGATACCTTGGGAAACCGAAAAAAAAGTCCTACTTCTTGAGATATATAGTAATAAAAATAAATAACTAAAAGAACCAAATAAAGATTCCAACCCAAAGACAGTTGTACTCCCCTTTGTCACTTTTATTTAATTTTCTTTTTTCCCTTTTCCACCCTTTAAAAACTACCCATCATAGTCATTCCAAGCAAACTTGAACAAGCTACCGACACTGTAGTTTTCTTTCCCTTCTGCAGAGTGAGACTACCAAAAGAATCTCCCTTGGATGAGTGAAAACTTCGCTGTCTTCTCTCTCTCTCTCTCTCTCTAAAAGTGTTCACAAGGAGATCAAAAACAGAACCTTAAGTTGAGAGCTATTTTGGCATCCTATTGTGAGCATGAACATTGTACTCCATTCCTAACCAAAGTTACATTATAGTAATGGAAAGAAATATCAACCAAATCCCATCAGGAAGGAAGGGCGATTCTCCTTGGTGGGTCCCTTAGAATGGGATAAGCACTCTCAAACCTTGTCAATATCTTCCTCCCCGCTTCTGAATCAATCTTCTTCACTCCAAGAGCAAGCGGACACACACACCATTTCGGGGGGTGCCCTCTTCCCACTCATTTCCACACAAAACTCCATCAAAGCCACCATCTTTGATTCAATTATTATTCAACAACAGTACCCAAGTTTGAATTAAATTCCCAATTGTTTCCTACTTTTAGCAAACACCCTCCTCCTCCTTTGATCATCTAATTTCATTAATATCCCAAAATTTTGTCTAGAAGGAAAAAAAAGATGGATCTTGATGAGTGGGAGTACCTCCCTGATGATGGGTTTCTTGATTTCCATGAAGAGAGAGAAGAGAAAAGGATCTTCTCAAGCAAGGCATATTCTGATTCCAAAAGTGTTTTCAACATGAACTACTTCATAATCCCATCACCCAATTCAAGAAAACTCATTGAGACACCACCACCAATTCCACCACAAGGGTTTATTAATTCAAGGGTGCCTAATCAGCTTGTGCCTGTTCCAATTCAATTGGAGCTACCTCCAAGCTTTGTCAAGGCCTCAGAAGAAGAAGAACAAGTCCCTGCTGCTAGGGTTCTAGTTGATGAGAAGACTAATTATAAAGCAAAAGCTTTAGAAGCTGATGATCAAGACACACAACTCTCCCAAGTCTACTTCAAGAAAACTTGGGAAAATGAATTTGCCGACATGAAAATGGACTCACCGAAGTCTCCTACCTGCAGATCACCAAGATTTATGCAGCATCAAACTACTGATGCTGCTGCTGCTGCTGCTGTTGTTGCTTCTATTGAGAGCAAGATCACCTCTCCCAGAATGAAAATTGGTGAGAAAAACAACAACTTTTTCGACTCAGATGACACCAAGAAGGAGGAGGAGGAGGAGGAGGAGGATGAGTTGGTCAAGAATGGAAGGGATCATAACAGCAACAACATCTGGAAGATGAGCTTAACTGGGATTGGAGCTATTTGCTCTTTTGGTTTTGCTGCTGCTACTATTTGTGTTCTGTTTTTTGGTACCCAGCAGAGAAACAAACAGTATCAACAGAACCAGAATCGCTTCCAGATCTACAATGATGACAACAAGGTCAGCAAATTTTCTCCAACTTTATTAATTTATCCAAATTCCCATTACATACCTTTTTTGATTTCTTGATGTTAGCTTTTTATTGTTATTTACTTTTGTTTTAATTAATTACTAGTCATTAGATCTCATATTTCAGGTAAATATGAGTTGCATATAAGGTTTTTTTACTGCAATGTTACTATTATTGTAGATGCTCTTACAATATTCGATTTGCTATTAAACAGAAAATCCGACATGAATACATGAGTGATGTTAATTTGTGAATGTTGAAAAATGTGTTATGAAAGAAGACAACGACTGCTTACGACGTCGTCTCATGTAAACGTCCTCTCAAATTACATGAGACGAGTATTAATAACCATTAAGCAATTCGACACGAATAAATCTTGTTATTAATCTTTCCATCTCTTATCAAGATAATAAATTCATAATAACAAAATGTTATGCATGTCACGTGATGTTACATTCATATTTTTGCCCACATATAGTTGTAGCTTATGAATTGTGGAGCTGACCCAATCTAATACCACTTGTGAAAATGCAGAGGATTAAGCAGGCAGTTGAGCATGCTACCAAATTCAACGAAGCATTTTCAGCTGTTAGAGGGGTACCCATCACCAGAGCTCATGTCACATTTGGTGGCCACTATACTGGTCTATGAACACCTCTCCTCTCCATTCCATGGAGTGCTGAAATTAAATAATATATATACATACATATATATATATATATATATATATATATAAGGTCTATATTTTTATTTATTTTTTTTTTTTTTTGGTCTAAGCGAAGTCAATTAATATTTTGTACACTGCATGGGATGCTTCTATAGATTCTGAATCCCGCTTGTATTTTAGATTCCCTACTGTCTATTAGTTTGGCAACATATGTGATGCATTGAGAGCGTGTAATGTTCGAATTCCCCTCCTTTTAGTTTAGAGACTATCGAGATTATCGCTTAAATAAATAATAATAATAATAATAAAATGGCCCATGTGGTTAAAAAATTATCAATCGTGCGCTTAGATACTTACAAATCTCGTTCATGCTTGCCTTATTTTTACCCTTTATAAAAAGTTACATTTTTAAAATGAAAGAAAAATTTTTAAAAAGAAAAGGAGACAGAGATTCTAAGTTTAACTTTTACGAGAAAAAAAAAATCCTTATCCTAAAATAGATTCTCTGATTTTTATAAATAAATATAATGTAAAATAGTTTGTATGGGTAGGGTAGGGTAGGGATATTCAAAACATCATTATCTCTTTCAAAAACCTAAAAAATTTATGGCAAGCCAACACTAGCTATTTTTTTATATTTTTTAAATCTTGATTAAGAAGAAGTAAATTTAACCGGAAGCATTGGTTACAAAAAGGTCATTAATAACACAATCCATCAACTCAAATCCGTTAATTGCTGAATGACTAATTTTGCTTCTTGTATAAGCCAATCTTAATTTTGACAAAACTTTGTTGAAAAACTTGATTTCTTTTGAATCATTGTTGGCCTGATGTAGAAGCAAGCAAAAGCAAGATGCTCCAGAAGCAGTTGATTGCTTAATAAGATCTCTCTTGCAATCAAATCCCTTGTAGATATTTTGATGGGGCTCCCGTGGCCGTGGGCATGAAGGAATTTTGCTTCTTGTATAAGCCAATCTTAATTTTGACAAAACTTTGTTGAAAAACTTGATTTCTTTTGAATCATTGTTGGCCTGATGTAGAAGCAAGCAAAAGCAAGATGCTCCAGAAGCAGTTGATTGCTTAATAAGATCTCTCTTGCAATCAAATCCCTTGTAGATATTTTGATGGGGCTCCCGTGGCCGTGGGCATGAAGGGGACTGCGATTGATTGAACACCATAAGCTTCCAAACAAATGAGGTTACTGAGTCATGACCCACTTTTGAATTTGAGCACCCCGCGTATATTAGCTACATGCACAGTGACAATTTGTCGAATGTGATTACAAAATTGAAGATGTGATAGGCCAACGGATGCATGCATGTTCCTGGTGACACCTTCAATTATTATAGAAATCTTTTTTCTTTTTTTGGGTTTGCTTGGAGTAAACCTCAAGGCCTCTCCTCCACCAGAATCGACTTTTATAATTACATTAAATAAATAATGGCTTAAAACTCATCTTTGGTGACTTCTAATTTGGTTAGATTGATTACGACCCTCAAAGGACTCTTCTCAAGAACGACCACCTTTGTGCTGGTGTTGGAAGTTAAACCACGTGTACACTCTACAATACAGAGAGAGAAAACATTTTATAAATGGTTGATGGTTGGCATGTTTACTAATCCATAATGTTTTGTTTTTAATATTATTTGATAAATGTTTTTTTTAATTATATTGTTTGGCAAACCAGTTTTTTTTAACTGAAATATGACTGCAAAATGCAATATTGTTAGGCCATCTCCAATAGAAAGGGCCAAATGTTAAATTTTGGATTTTAGCCCCAAATTTCTTCTCCAACGCATTTATAGGCCGAGTCCAATTTTCATTGTGGCCCCCTAGTACTTATCTAATGTTACCATTTTCTGTGTGTCTAAACTCTTGATACATGTCCTTACACTAAACCTCTAACCTAACTCTATTAACTTTTAATAAAATTAAAATCTAAAACAAAAATTAATTGTTAAAGAAAAATCAAATGACCTGGTCAACCACACACACGTAGGCCTCATCATTTGGCCCGCGAGCTCATGGGTCTAAAGGGCCCGCCCGGCCCATCGGAAAAAAGCCCGGCCCGGCCCGTTTGGGCTTGGGCTAGACTTGGAGTTGGGTGTTTGAAGCCCGGCCCGACTCATAGGTCCAGCCCGATTAAGCCCATGAAAGTCCGGCCCGGCCTGCATACATATATAATTATGTATAAATATGGGTTTAGGATTAGGATTACATCACTTGAATGACAAATCCCCCTCTTTTATTTTTATGTGTGTGTGTTACTAGTTTGAAAAATTGTGTTTCTATTGAATTCTACTCATTCCTAGTTTATAATTGGATGATTAGCACATTAATTTGTGTCATTTATTAATACAACAATTATATATATATAATAAGACAAACAACATATCATATCACCAAACATAATCATACCACCAAATATAATCATACTTTTCTTTAACACATCACCAAACATTTGCATATTTATTCATACCATCCTTATAAAATAAAATAAAAACTTTTTTTTACGCTTATTACTTTTTAGGCCCAGTTCGCCCCAGCCCGGTCCGATGGGCTTTTTCAAGCTCGGGCCTTGAGATGGGCTTGGGCTTTGAATTTTCTAAAAAAGCCCAGCCCGGCCCGATATTTGCTCTCTTCTCTTTAAAATCCGGCCCGAGCCCACACAGCCCATTGACGAGCCCTACACACACGGCCGACGACATACTGGGCGGCATTACATTGCCAGAAAAGCCTCCTCTCCTCTCTCTTCTCTCTCAGTTCCGATCCAGATTTGGATTAATCAAATTGAAATTTGGATAAACACACTAAAGTCTTGAATGGTGCATCTCATATGATGGCTCTTCCCTTGGCTGAGATTTACTCTAATAATAATTAGATTTTGTTTTTATCTTTATTTTTAATTTTTATTAAAAGTTACAGTATTAGGTTAGAGGTTAAGCGTAGAAACAAGTGTCAAGAGTTTAGATAAGTAAAAGGAAGCCACAAAAGAAAATTTTGACTCACGGTCATAAATTCCCCAGGCACTAATCCAGGCGGAATTCCGCCTAACTTTTGGGTCGAACCAAAATTTTGTGGACCCAAGCTGATGCTAAAGTGCAGCCCACGTGTTGATGCTAAAATACAACCCATGTGTTGATGCTAAAAATCAGTCTTTGTGTTGATCCATGACCAACCACGTGTTGCTTGTTTGTTTTTTGTTTTTTATTTTATATAAAATCACAACTTAAACACTTAACTCCCATCAAATGGCCAAGATTTTTTTGTAATCATTAAATAACCTTAAAAAAAAATCGAACGGTCCAAAATAAAATTCAATGGCCCAAATGTTAATTAACTAATTTCACCTCAAAAATCGAACGGCCCACATGTGTGCTTGTCCTTTATCATTTATGAATTAAATTTTTGTTTTTGAAATTACGATTTTCCATGTTAAAATGTTCAGAAAAATAAATCACCATGGAATTAACTTAAGAAAAATTAAACACAAAATCTTTTTAGAGTTGACGGAAAAAACTATTTGAGTCCAAACAATACATGAATAGTTGTATTTTGAAAAGGGAAATTAGATTTAGCCCCAATTAGATGGAGATGGTCCTATAAAACTAAATTTTGGGTCACTCATACTCATGAAGATTGTCCTTTGGTATAGTTTTCCAGTGTCAAGACAATAAGGTCCATATATACGGTCTTTAAATAAGGTCCATATAACTGTTTAACCTAGATATATCGAGGCCCAAGACCGTACAAGGACCAATATTGAATGCAGGCCCAATCATAAACTGCAGCTTAACATGATTCCACTGCATAATGTATCCTCAATCAAAATCAACAGAAAAGGATGAGTTTTAAAAATTATACAAGGAAAGAGAAAGTTAATATCTGAATCTAGAATGTTCCTCTCCTTCAAATTGATTCAGGACAAATATCTCATTGTTAGCCTCTGTTTTGAACCGGAAGGCATATCATCACCTTCCTGTTTATCTCAAAGGCTAACAATGTATCTAGGTCTGCAATTAAAAAACACTAACAAAATAATAAATATAAATATAAATAAAATTTAGAAAATAATTAATTAAAAAGACATTTTCGAAGCTAAGTATAAAAAAACTTAATTGAGGATGAAGAATTGAAAGCTCGCCACCCTCAGATTGCCCGATGGGCTTTTTCAAGCTCGGGCCTTGAGATGGGCTTGGGCTTTGAATTTTCTAAAAAAGCCCAGCCCGGCCCGATATTTGCTCTCTCCTCTTTAAAATCCGACCCGAGCCCACTCGGCCCATTGACGAGCCCTACACACACAGCCGACGACATACTGGGCGGCATTACATTGCCGGAAAAGCCTCCTCTCCTCTCTCTTCTCTCTCAGTTCCGATCCAGATTTGGATTAATCAAATTGAAATTTGGATAAACACACTAAAGTCTTGAATGGTGCATCTCATATGATGGCTCTTCCCTTGGCTGAGATTTACTCTAATAATAATTAGATTTTGTTTTTATCTTTATTTTTAATTTTTATTAAAAGTTACAGTATTAGGTTAGAGGTTAAGCGTAGAAACAAGTGTCAAGAGTTTAGATAAGTAAAAGGAAGCCACAAAAGAAAATTTTGACTCACGGTCATAAATTCCCCAGGCACTAATCCAGGCGGAATTCCGCCTAACTTTTGGGTCGAACCAAAATTTTGTGGACCCAAGCTGATGCTAAAGTGCAGCCCACGTGTTGATGCTAAAATACAACCCATGTGTTGATGCTAAAAATCAGTCTTTGTGTTGATCCATGACCAACCACGTGTTGCTTGTTTGTTTTTTGTTTTTTATTTTATATAAAATCACAACTTAAACACTTAACTCCCATCAAATGGCCATGATTTTTTTTAAATCATTAAATAACCTTAAAAAAAAATCGAACGGCCCAAAATGAAATTCAACGGCCAAAATGTTAATGAACTAATTTCACCTCAAAAATCGAACGGCCCACATGTGTGCTTGTCCTTTATCATTTATGAATTAAATTTTTGTTTTTGAAATTAGGATTTTCTATGTTAAAATGTTGAGAAAAATAAATCACCATGGAATTAACTTAAGGAAAATTAAACACAAAATCTTTTTAGAGTTAAACGGAAAAAACTATTTGAGTCCATACAATACATGAATAGTTGTATTTTGAAAAGAGAAATTTAGATTTAGCCCCAATTAGATGGAAATTTAGATTTAGCCCCAATTATAAAACTAAATTTTGGGTCACTCATACTCATGAAGATTGTCCTTTGGTATATTTTTTCAGTGTCAAGACAATAAGGTCCATATATGCGGTCTTTACAAAATCTTTTTAGAGTTGACGGAAAAAACTATTTGAGTCCAAACAATACATGAATAGTTGTATTTTGAAAAGGGAAATTAGATTTAGCCCCAATTAGATGGAGATGGTCCTATAAAACTAAATTTTGGGTCACTCATACTCATGAAGATTGTCCTTTGGTATAGTTTTCCAGTGTCAAGACAATAAGGTCCATATATACGGTCTTTAAATAAGGTCCATATAACTGTTTAACCTAGATATATCGAGGCCCAAGACCGTACAAGGACCAATATTGAATGCAGGCCCAATCATAAACTGCAGCTTAACATGATTCCACTGCATAATGTATCCTCAATCAAAATCAACAGAAAAGGATGAGTTTTAAAAATTATACAAGGAAAGAGAAAGTTAATATCTGAATCTAGAATGTTCCTCTCCTTCAAATTGATTCAGGACAAATATCTCATTGTTAGCCTCTGTTTTGAACCGGAAGGCATATCATCACCTTCCTGTTTATCTCAAAGGCTAACAATGTATCTAGGTCTGCAATTAAAAAACACTAACAAAATAATAAATATAAATATAAATAAAATTTAGAAAATAATTAATTAAAAAGACATTTTCGAAGCTAAGTATAAAAAAACTTAATTGAGGATGAAGAATTGAAAGCTCGCCACCCTCAGATTGCTTCGAAACACTATATGCCCCTGTCTGAACCAAACGGCGTCGGATTTGCATCTCGCCTTCTGGTTATTCGAAGGGCAAGCATGAATTGAAATTGAAATTGAAATTGATTGAAGAAGAAAGAAAATGGAGAATGTGTGAGGCTGCTTGGAGGACAGTTGATGAGAAAGAGACGGATTGTCCCCTCAAAAGGCCTCGGTCACAAAACACAGAATTCATATCTGCCTCTTAACTAAGCCATAAACGAAATCAAAATTAATTCATAGGGCTACTCAAAGAGGCATCTACATGAACATATAATCACAAACCCTAAATTTCAGTAACAGAGACCAGAGAGAGAGACTCACTCGCGCAGCTTCAAACTCCATCTGCGGACTACTAGGGTTTCTTATGATTTTATAGAGATCATGTGTGCAATTTACTTTTATGTCCCATGTTTGTGCATTTAGGGCCATTGTTGTATTGGTCCAAATCACTAGCGACATGAACAAAAGAGCCCAAGCCCAAGCCTCAAACTAGAATTCGATATTGGCTGGGTTGACACTGAGAGAGGTATCGAATTGGAACATATGTATTTTTTTGACTATTTAAACTAATAGTCAAAAAAATACATAGATTCCGGTCCTGCATCTAATTGATGTCGGACTCACTTTTTAAAAAAACCTTTTAGCCCTAATTTAAACTAATAGGGCTCGTTTGGTACACCTCCCTAACTTGGATTGGCTTGGATAAAAAATTATCCCATGTTTGTTGTCACATGGTTCTAGTTTTAAATGGGATTAGTAATCTGAGGCCCACCGAAAACACCTTCTTAACTAGGCTTCCTGAGACCTGTGTGTGAAGGGGGGAGAACAAATAATCCCCTTATCATCGCTCACGACTTCCTCCCCTCTCCATGCCTTTGTCCCGACCATCACCTCCCACCCCACCACACACCTCGTCACAGCCATCATCTCCCACCTAAGCACACACCTCGTCGTAGCCATGGCCTCCAACCCTCATCCTTGTCAGCTGCTCTCTCTCTCTGTATGCTACAAAACCCAAATGAAGGAAATAAATCAATAAATTCAATTGGCTTTTTCTTTTTATGAAATTGGGGGAAGAACCTCATAAAATAATAGCTAACCATCAAGCAATTCACCATCAAAGAACCCACCCAAGCAAGAGCCTCCTCAAAGATACAAATTCCCAATTTTAGATTGTGGGGTTTGGGTATGTGGCTATTGAAGAGAGAGGAGAGTGAAGAGAGAAATAGTGAAATAGGAAAATGAGAGAATATAAAATTTTGAAAATTAAGAAGCAAAGAGACAAATAGATTGAGAAGAAGAGGAGAAGGAGAGAGGAGGGAGAAGAAGATGAAAAAGATGTAGGGAGGAAGAAGAAGATGAAAGAGAAGAGAAAGAAAGAAGAAAAGTAAATAAATAAAAAAATAAATTCACTTGCCTTCTTTTTAAAAATTAAAAAAATAATAATAATAATTTAGTCCTAGTCCAATTGTGCACCAAATGCAGTACAAGTCTTATCCAGCTTATGCCAGGCCAAGCCAATCCAAAATAGTCCCAATATTTAGTCCAATCCATGGCAGTCCGGCGTACCAAAAGAGTCCATAAAGAGTTCGACTTTTGCCGAAATTTCGGCACAAACTTCCCTGTAAATTGAATATCTCCCAATTTACATTACCTGCAAACGAGCACAGAAATATCCCAACTTGCAACATGTAGAGCAACTAAAGATTAAACTTACAACCCATGGAAGAAATGTAGAAGGTAGAAAATGATAATCAGACATTCCTACGAGGCGAACAACAATGATGCCTCCATGTGGTTGACCCCTGATTCCCCATCGGAATCCGTGACGAACCTTGCTTCTCGTCCGCCAACTAACTTTTGACGAACCCACCTTATGAAAAAACTCTTTAACCCCAATTTAAACGGATAAACAAATTGATTTATGCCGAAATTTCGGCAGAGTCTCCTCTGTAACTGGAACAATTCCCACACTTTTAACTTGTAGAAAAACAATAAAACAACTTCCCAACTTTTAGTTTTAGCATACAATAACTAGCAAACATGCACAAATGCAAGTAGTTTTAAAGACTCAGGCCAAAATCATTCAGTAAAACTGGAATATAAATAAGCATTTAATCTCACCTAAGTTTCAGTCGGGCTTCAGGCCCATCGACAAATTCAAAACCAAACTTAACAAATCTAATAAATAGGACTTGATCCCAATAACCAAATTGAAGTTCCAACATATAATTTATTTCCTGGCTGCACCTAGGTGAAACCCCAGGCTACCTACATACCCCTTAGTAAGGGATCAAGCCACACATAGTTCTTGTCAATAAACAACATCACTCACATAGCACATTCAAAATTTCTGTAGTCATGCTCTATTAACCTGTATAAGTTAATTATCCGCCACGATTCACAGTAAGCAAAATTTATTGTAGCTACCTCTTTTTTATGTCCAACTAAAAATAAGCTAAGCTGCAATCTATATACTTAAAATATGGTACAATTTCACAATAAAAGTCCCACATACATAAACAACCATAAGATAGCGTACACCACATACAACTAACCTTCCCGGCAAACATGCCTTTTTCCAAGTCTGATTAATCTTAAGAAACACATAAGTTATGTCTATACAAGATTCCACAATTTCAAGGGAATATCACAATTTGGAAAATATACAGATATTGTCCAAGTAAAACCAATAATTAAATGTAGATTCATTCTCAACTTCAAATTCCAGAAAGGCAATTAACTAAATATTTTAATAAATTCATTTCTTCCCATGTTTCATAACTCAAAACCTTTTCCCTGTAAAGACCCACATGTACTAAGCATAACTCTTTTAAAACTAACCGTTTACTCTGAAACTCAAATTACTTTTCCAAAATCATTTCTTCCCTGCAACCATACCCTATCCAAGGAGTATGTTGCAAAACAACACCGTTTAAGCATCATAACAATGTTCACCCCTGTGCAGAGCACTCACCATGCACATGCCTAAGAAACCCCAACTCGGAAACAGATCCACATATATAAATATATATATATACACACCCCACACCATCATCATGTGTTAGGGGAAAACAATCCAACCGAAGGATTGTTTGAATAGACCACATGACAGTATCCTCAATATTTATGTGGCTAGGGAATGAGCAGTCCAACTGGGGGACTATTGCTCCCCAAACACACACGGTAGAATCCTCAATACATGTCATGTGCGGCTGAATATCCCTCATACACGTGCAAACTGCTGGTCAAGGCCTTCGGTACACCCGGTCAAAGGTGCTCGGTATGCCAACACACCTCTGAAGAGTTACCGCGTGTCTAATATATCAAGTATCAATAACAGGGGAGGTACATATCATAATACACAACATGTACCGGGGGTAAACAATCCAACACGAGGATTGTTTTACTATATCACATGGCAGAATCCTCAATATTCATGTGGCTAGGGAATGAGAAGTCCAACCGGGGAACTATTGCTCTCCAGACACGCACGGTAGAATCCTCAATATAAGTGCGGCTGCAACAAGTCTTACGCGCGCGCGGAATGTCGGTCAAGGCCTACGACACACCTTGCCAAGGGTGCCCGGGTCATCAACATCTCACACGTCGGAAAATACCTCAATGCACGTGTGGTTATCATCCATATCAAACCAGGGAAGGTACATATGATGGTTCATTTTACAAACCCATATCCCAATATTATATGTATATAACCCCACTTCCCCCTCAACATGCAAACCTTTATACATAATAATGATAATGACAATAATAGTAATAATAATAATAATAATAAACATAATAAAAAATACCGATAATAATATTGACTATAAATTCTCTGAAATCCTCATGTCACACTATAAAAATTGAAACCAATCTGAAAACCCAGTAACTTGATTCAACCATGTATAATCCTTCAAAATGTTCTCAAACTAAAATATGAATATGCATAGTAGACCATTTAGAAATATGGTATTCATAATTCAGTGAATAAAGAAACGGATATACATAATTCATCACTTTCATAAAATTAAAAAAAACAATAGAACAAATAATCAAACGCCAAACTAGAGAATAAAATAATAAACAAACCATTTCTTAATAACCAAATACTGTAATCCCTCGTCCTAAACTGTTAATAAACCTTCCTCTTATTCATTCGTGAAACAATTCACACTTATCAAACTAGCCATCAATTTTAAACATACATACACATTTAAAATCATCCCTAGCCATAACTAAATAATAGTATGTAAATACATCTTGCTTGGAAATAAAATTGACAAAAACATCATCCATAGATATTTAATAAATTCAAAAGCATAAATGCCATTTTTAGAACAAAAGTCCATTCACCATTATAACTTACTATAAGGCATCAACTGAGTCGACATTGCCCAATGTCTAAGTCCACTGGGTTCGCAGGGCCCACTACCTCAAATTTGTTATCTGATAACTCCTATTAGTCCATAACAATAAGTTAAACTTACATAAGAAGTTTCGTCACGATCTGATGGTCCAACAAAGTCTACTAACCAAGTCCCGAGGGTTTGGTCTCGATTGAGCAGTCGGATGGCTCCCGATCGCACGATAGGACGGTAACCAGTTCATCTAACCCAAGAATCATTGATTTGGAGTATCCGAGACTCGGATTCTCAATCCACAAATTTCTACACTTTCCTAGAAGTATGAGGAATAACATATTTGAAAGTGGGACCGATTGGACGGTCCAAACCTATCGAACTCGAATGTCGCCTAATATGTGAAGTTCCGTTCGATAGTCAAACAATAACCTATCGCTAATCTGAGCATACCGTCGTGCTCAAGACGACATAAGGATTATTTTGGAACCTTATGAACCGCCACCATGGGTCCCATGTGCCGCCACACGTGCTTGTAGTGGGTAGGTGTCTTGAGTAGTTTTTGGCGATTGGAGAACTTCAAATCACCAGCCAAACTAACCCAAGCTAACTAAATAAATAGGTAGAACATAATGAGGGGATGAATTTCCAAAACTCACTCGACAGATTTGGTTGTCGGAATCACTAGAAAATGATAGAACACTGCTGGAAATCCTAACCCTTTTCTCAGCTTCAATTCGAGCTATGAATCGGATCGGGTTTTGGGTGGGTTTTGTAGAGGAGGACGAGATGAACATTTTTCGTGAAGATGGCACGGCCAACTGGTGCACGATGACGTCGATTAGTGGCCAGGAAGTCGAACAGTCACTGTTGCAAGAGAAGTGAGAAGAAGAAAATGTCGGGGGGGGGGGGGG
>NW_018923097.1:4066-58615 GCF_002207925.1 Prunus avium | reverse complement strand
AGGAAGTTAAGGCCAAAACAAATTGCTAACTCATTTTGCGCGCTGATAAAATCCATCCTGAGCATGGCTCTGTGTTTGCTAGGTAACAGACTCCATATT
This sequence comes from Prunus avium, assembly GCF_002207925.1. The sequence continues at coordinate 58,516 of NW_018923097.1, read as the reverse complement.
TATCCAATGGGGCTGAATTTTGGATATGTTATATTACACACCCATTGGAACAACTTTCATGAAGAATGTGGCCTCATACGAGCTATGTAGGTTGCTGAAACAAAGCTTGCAATATGACCTACGAAACTGGGCTGGCAGGGGACTGTAGCCAAAATTGAGTTTGTCTTTAAGCTCTTCATCCATTCATCCAAATTAGGCCCTAACATGCTTGAATTGCATGAATTATGCTCTCTTGCTCTATTTGCCTACAAAACACACAAAGGGAGGCAAATAACTTAGAAATCTAAGAAACTAAGCAAAAGGAGTAAGTAAATTTGGGCATGTATATGTATGAAATTATGAGCTTATCAAGCACCAAGTGACTTTTCTTTCCCATAATCGAACACGGCATTACGGACCTCCACTTCTTCAAAGGGCCTCTCGATCCAGGCTGCCCTCACCAAACTAATTGGACACCAATTTAGACCCTCCACTCCCCACCCCACTTCTTCATTGCTACTACAAAGATTCTTGAAAAAATTGATAGCCTCCAACTCAATATCGTTTTCGTTCTCAATAATACCACCGCCCTCCTTCTCCATCTGCTCAATGAAGTTTCTTTTCCTATAACCTGTGGCCATCATATGGAAATATTTGGTATTACTGTCTCCATCCCTCGCCTATTTAACTTTGTCTCTCTGTCTCCATTTCACTTTTTCTTTGTAAATAATATCCCCCACCAAAAACTGAAGATCCTCCCTCTCTTTTCTCGGCTCACTATCCAAACAATCCCACCCCTCCTGCAAATCAAGGGCCAGTAGTCTAGCTTTAGCCTCCGTCTTAGCAGTCTCCATATCTCCGATCACCTCCTTGCTCCACCGTTTCATCTTTGTTTTCAACAACTTGAGCCTACTCATAAATATGTAACCTTCCGAGCCAAAGAGTTGGTCTTCCCTCCACCAACCTTTAAGAACTCTCTTGAAATCCGGATGCTCTAACCACAAATTTTCAAACTGAAAAGGACCCGGACCCTATTTCAACTTAGTAGTATCCAACTCGATAAGGCAATGGTCAGAAAAAATCCTATGTATCACCGAGGGAAACATATCCTCCCAACCAGATGTAAATAAAAAACGGTTAAGCCTCCTACACACAACTTCCACTCTAAGATTAGACCAAATGAAAGATGCATTAAGAAAACAAGGATCACGCAAGTTGGTTTCCTGAATGAAACCATTAAAATCGCGCATACTCACTATCTCTCTTCCACCATTAGATTTCTCAGAAATAAATCTAACAACATTGAAATCACCACCAAGACATGATATAACCGTTATTTCATACTTTTTTATTATCTTTCTCTTAGATTCTTGTTATATTCTTGAGTGAGTTTAGTCCATTTTTACTTAGTTTTGTGTTTTATTAGGTTTTAAGAGTAAAGATGGAAAAGCAAGCAAAATGAGCAATTTTGGGATTGAAATATAATGTGAAATCCTGGGAGCATAATGTGCTGTGATATCAAATTCGACTCCGATTGTTCCCATTTTCTCTAAGAGATAAAGCAACAAAATGGTTAGACTCTCTTCCAGAAGCATCCATAAATTCTTGGATTGATTTATCTAATAAATTTCTTTCCAAATTTTTCCCTGCTCATAAAACCAAGCTTTGATAGCAAATATTATGAGTTTTCGTCAACAAGAGCGTGAACAATTTCATGAATGTTGGGAGCAATATAAGGATTTGTTTCTTCAATGCCCTCATCATGGTTTCGACATATGGCAAAAAGTTCACTACTTTTATAGAGAGTTGAATCCGCAAAGCAGGAGCATGGTAGATTCAATAGTTGGTGGAAGCTTAATGGACAAGACTGTAGATGAAGCCATAATTGCATTTGAGACAATTTGTGAGAACTCTGAGCATTGGGACTTTCCTACAAAAGATTCAAGAGTTGCACCTACATCATCGACACAGAAAGGAGGCATCTATGAAGTTAGTGCCAGCACGGGTTTAGAAACACAAGTTACAGCTCTCACAAAACTTCTCACACCACTGGTACATAAGGTAACTGCACAACCATGTAATTTATGTGCTAGCATCGCCCACGACACTGCAACTTGCCCATCGAATCCTATCCTAGAAGATATGCAAGAGGTCAATGCATTCAATGAAAGGCCCCAAAATGATTCTTATTCCAACACCTATAATCAAGGGTGGAGATAACACCCAAACTTCTCTTGGAGCAATTCACAGAATACAATGGGACCCACAAATTCATCAGGGTCATACCAACAGCCTTATCAAGCTCCTCCACCACAACAAGAAGATCCTTCTATCAAGGAGATGCTCTCTCAACTCTTGAAAAAATCAGAAAGATATGAACAAGAGGTTGCATCACTCAAACAAAGTCAATTAGTGTTGGAAAAGAGTCAATCCAAATTTGAGGTTCAGTTGGGACAAATAGCTACTACTCTAAACAAATTGGAGAGAGCACAAGGTCAATTTCCAAGCCAAATAGAAGCTAATCCTAGGAATCATGAGCATGTTCAAGCTATTACCACTTTGAGAAGTGGAAAAGTGATTGATAATAAGATTGGAAATCCAAAGATCGATGATAAAGAGGAAGATGAAGGCATGGCAAAAAGGGAACAACAATTTGACAAGAAATTTAGGGGCTCTTTGAAATATGAAAGTGACGCCACTCCTGTTGACAAAGTTACCGAATCTTTGCAGCATGTACCTCATACTTCAAACATAGCAACTCACGGTCCTCTTCCTTTCCCTCAACATGACAAACATGCTAGAAAAGAGAAAAATAAAGGAGACATTATGGAGCAATTTAAGAAGGTGCAAATTAATATCCCTTTACTTGATGTAATCAAACAAATCCCTTCCTATGCAAAGTTTTTAAAGGATATTTGCACCAACAAAAGGAGGTTTGAAGAGCATGAACAAGTGATGTTATCGGAAAACGTGAGTGCTGTGCTTCAAAGAAAGTTTCCACCCAAGCTTCAAGATCCCAAAAGCTTTACAATCCCGTGCACCATTGGAAAAAGAAAATTTGACAAAGCATTGCTTGATTTGGGAGCAAGTGTGAACTTAATGCCCTACTCTGTATATGAACAACTTGGGTTGGGGGAACTAAAGTATGTCACGATCTCTTTGCTATTCGCGGATCGTTCTGTGAAGTACCCAAGAGGCATTGTTGAAGATGTACTTATCCATGTTGATCAACTTATCCTCCCTGCTGACTTCATCGTCTTGGATATGGAGGAAGCTGAAATTTCGGGTCATGAACTCCCTCTCATCCTTGGGAGACCTTTCATGGCTACTGCAGGTACGCAAATTGATGTTAAATCTAGTTAACTGACCATGAATGTGCAAGATACTACTATAAATTTTCAGGTATTTGAAGGTTTGAAAAGACCCTTGGATCCTTATGATTGTTTTCACGTCGAAGTTGTGGATCAAATTATAGAGAAGACATTCATTGAATTGAGCCTCACAAATCTTATAGAGAATATTGATACTTTGACGGCACAAACCAAGACTATTGAGGTGACGTACCTCGATGATCCCTCAGATATGTGAAGATCGTTGAGTCCAGCTGAAGACTTTAAATTTAGCGCTTCTTGGGAGGCAACCCATGTTTTGGATGCATGATGATGATGAGAGGATCTTGGCATTTGCAGCACTTCCTACTCGAGATTATATGCCCAGGGAGCTCTAAACCTCACTCTTTACTCTTTATTTTCTTCTTTTAATTTTTTTTTTCCCTTTACTTGATTCATTGCATGCATTTTGATTCTTTTTACATTGAGGACAATGTTTCATTTAAGTTTGGGGGGAATGTTTTGCTTTATTGCTTGTTTTTGTGTTTTGCAAAATTTTAATGTCTGAAAACGTAGGGTTTTGTTTTGCTTAAAACTATTTTAATTGGTAACTGTTATGACAATTTGGTCCATGTTGCATTCTTTGTTTTCTCGTGTTGAATCTAACCATATAAAGAACGTTGAAATCGGACCAGCGGTTTGAAAGTTATGAGCTAAAATCTGAATAGAGGTTGAAACTGACAAAAACTGCATGTTGAAACTCTTTGTTTTCTTGGTTTGTTTGAGTCTTATTTTATTTCTTTTGTGTTTTTATGTAGTTCAGTAGTTAAGTTGTTGTTTTTAAAGTCACCAAACCCGTAAAAAGTTTTTAAATAAATAAATAAATTCTACAAAAAAAAAAATCCAAAAAGATTTTCTTTTTCCTTTTCTTGAGTCATTTTAGTTAAGCTTTCCACAAGTCAATGATAACACTTGAATTGTACTTGTTATATAGTTTTTGAGGATTGGTAACAATTATGTGGATTTCAAGTGTGATTCTTTAGTTAACTTTTTCTTACATGATTATTCTCATATTTTCAATGCACATGGCCAATTGAATGCAATTTGCTTTTGACTTGGAGTCTTATATGTGGATTTTAGTGTAATACTTGTATAACCCTTGTGAGTTTTTGTGCCTCATGCATATTCTTTTCTTGAGAGTTATATATTCTTTTCATGAGGGCATTATCATCTACTAGAACTTGCTTCAATATCTTTCAAGGCTTTGTATTGATTCACATGATTCTATCTAGGAAGTGATTAAGGCACCTAGGATCACCACCATGGCCAAACAAGCTTTTGTCCCTACTACATTATCCCTTAGATATCCCTTTGAGCCTAAATAAGCCTTTTCTTTCATGAACCATACTATCCTTAACCATAAACTTAAACACTTCATCCTACCTTGTTCTATGAAAATTAGTGGAGCTTTGAGTTTGGGGGAATTGCACCTTACCTTGTGAGTATCAAAGTTGTTGTGAAAAGAAAAAAAAAAAAAAGAAACAAAGATGAGTTTGAGGTTGGTGATTGTTAAAATTAAAAAAAAAAAAAAAAAAAAGACAAAAAAAGAAAAAACAAGAAAGAAAAAAAAAAAAAATTTGTTTCACTACCTCAATGTTGTCAAGATTAAAGAAGTTTGAGAAAAGATGTTGATCAAAATGAAGTTGAAGCCCAACAATGAAATTTGGCTTCCAATGAAGTACATAATTGGTGATACTGCAAGAGAAACAAGAGAATTTGCAATCCTTCATGGTTATCACGTGCTCTACTAACTCTCATAGAATATTTTTGTTTTCCATACCCTTTCTTTCTTTTAACCTTAACCCATAACCCCATTACAACTGTAATTTAAGACCTTTTGATCCTAGAAATTGTGTGAATTTAATTTGTGGATATGTGATATGAAGAGCAAGCTTATAAGATTTGATTTTGTTTTCATGCATTCATTTTTCTTGAGTGAAACACTTAACCCAAACTTCGAGCGTTTTAGTTGTGAGTGACATTCGTGGTGAGATTTGGAGTTGAAGCTTTGATTTGCATATACCTATCTGGGTTGAGTGAGTTGTATTGTTATTGGCTATTTCACACACTACACTTGAGAATGTTATGTACGGTTTTGTCAACTTTTGAATCATGCTTGTGGTTTATATGATGGTTATTTGATTCTTTAGAGTTATATACCTTGCGTGATTTATTGAGACTAATATGTGGAGGCCTAACATTCTTTTGAGTCTTTGTTTTGTTTTGCTTGAGGGCAAGCAAAGTCTAAGTTTCGGGGTGTATTTGATATAACCATTATTTCATACATTTTCATTATCTTTCTCTTAGATTCTTGCTATGTTCTTGAGTGAGTTTAGTCCATTTTTACTTAGTTTTGTGTTTTACTAGGAAAGGTCGTGGGGAACCCAACGCTGTTTAATTAAGATCATAGAATATTCATTTTGGACAACACACGTCCAAAATTAATTCCTCCATCAATTTTATCAGCATTACGACAATCGATTCGTTGTCTACTATATTTTAGCTTCGGCTCTTTTATAGCTCTTGCCATCTGGGTGCCGTTAACGACGCAGTCCATCTCCTGCTGCATATTCGGTTCACAAACACATCCATTCTCTCCCTTTCATCTTCAGAAGACATGTCGATACCTTCAGATGAGTCCGACGAAGATTGCATCTCTTCTTCAAGATCAACAGAATCTGGGCAAAAAGACTCACCCTCGTCTCCAACCGTTGGGATGAAAGACCCAGCCATAGATTCGCCCCCAGACTCCATCGGTTCAATTCGAAGTTGGGAGTCACCCCTATTTTGGTGCCTTCTCCTTGCAGATGAGGCTCCACACTTGGAGAAAAAAGCTGAGTCAACATTAGAACTAGAATCGATGCTTGTTGGTAAAAGAAAAAGGGTCAGGATCTAGTGAGAATAGCTATATGAGAACACCATTGGATATAATCCAACGACTTCGTGAAAAGCAATTGTAATTGAAACGGTTGTACTAGAATGAGTCCCTCAACTTGTTCTCTCTCCTCTCTCCTTCCTAAACAGCTGTTCAACTTTTTCACGCTCCCTCACTTTTTATTTTTTATTTTCAGACTCCCTCTTGTTCCTCTCAATACCTTCTCCTATTTTCTTTGGTCAAAATTGATACATTTCTCTCGAACTCCCCCTCTCATCTTTCTCTGCCCTCTCAATTTCTCTCCTTTCAAACTCTTTCTCTGTGTTGCTCTCTCAGTTTCTCTGCGTCGATCTCCCTTGTCGTAGTCGTCGTCATCACTCTCTCTCTCTCTCTCTCTCTCTCTCTCTCTCACACACACACACACACACAATTCAAAAATCGAGGTCCAAAAACCCTATTTACTGCTCTCATTTGATATCTTTTTCATTTTCCTCTTCGTTGTGTCCCTCTACCTATGTCGTCCCTCCTGCCGTTCTCTCGGTTGAAATGCCCAAAATCCCCATGTTGCTAGAACACCCAAGCCCTAATATCTGCGATCTCTTTGAGAGGGTAAAATATTTTCATACTCTCATAATATGTTTTGCATTTTCTATTGCATTCACTTAGTGTTGAGGATACAATCCTGGTAAACCAAAATAATTTATTTCTATGTTTGGAACATGATTGTGTCTCCCTGTGAGATTGAGAGATTGAGTGATTGAAGTCTATATCTTTGTTATTTCATTTTGCTTTGCCATTTCTGGTTCTTTTTTTTTGTTAGTATGTGGATCAATGTGTTTGTCTTTTTTGTTTATTGTTATCTGGGTTCATTTTATAGAATAAACTACATTGTCCTTTTACTTCATTTTTTGGAATATGCCATTGTTATTTCACTCTGCATTTTTTAGCTTTGAAATTTATATGTCTTTGATTGTTGGATTCATCCTAGTACACTTATTCTTGGCAATGGGGGTCCTTAATTCTTTGTTTTGGTCTTAATTCTTCATTTGGGTATGATCTAGTTGAATAATTCTGCAACTTGATCAACCCCATTGAATTATTTGACTTTCTGTTGGGTTTGACTTCTTTTTGCTGATGGATCTCAGCTTCATTGTGCCGAATTCGGGTTCTTTTCTTGCCTTTTTATTCATAAGGAGCAGATGATTTAAGACTATGCTCTTGTGTTGCTTTGGCAGAGTTTTATTTAACTTGGGGTTGGAACTCAAAGCATTAAATTAAAGAATTTGTGATTTTGACACTTTTGTTCTCATCTTAATAAACAAAAACCAATCCAAGAATTTTGCAATGCAAATGTTTGAGTTTATTGTTTTTAAGATTGAAGTTCAAACTTCAATCACTCAATCTCTCAATCTCGCAGAGAGACAATCATGTTCCAAACATAGAAAAAAATTATTTTGGTTTACCAGGATTGTATCCTCAACAAGCGCATTTTATTTGTAGACATTAACATGGGTCAACTTACTTGAATAATTTCCAATGCCACGAAAACTGCAAAAGCTGCACCAAATGATAGATCAAGAAACTCTGGCTGGAAAAGAAATATGCAGTGAGCATATCTACTACCGATAAAATGAAGCAAATTTATATTGTTTCAAACACAACTACTACCTGCACATAGAGGGAGGAGCCCTTAAGTGGAAACCTAGAAATTAAAGCCCTAAAATCCCCAAAATATAAAAATAAAAACACTAAGTGAATGCAACAGAAAATGCAAAACATATTATGAGAGTACGAAAAATATATTACCCTCTCAAAGAGATCTCAGTTCAATTGCAATTTCTCAGCTTCTTGTAAGGTTTGAATTTTCAAAGAGACGAAAGGGAGTAGTTGGATTGGAGGTTTGACCAAGGGGAAGGAAATGGAGTATGGCCCAAATTTCTTAGTGGGGCTGGAAGAGAGGAACTTGTAGCTGATGAAGTTGTTGTGGTGTGAGGAAGGGGGTGAGTAGACGCAAATCTAGTCGATCTTGGAGGAAGAATTGACGCCGGACCATTGGATGAAGGCTGAGACCCCCGATTTGGAGAGAGTGGTTTTGGTTAGCGACTGAAATATTTTGATAAGTTGGCGTGAAGAAGGTGAATATGAAGGGGAGGAGAAAGTGGGAGTTTTTGAGTTGTAAGATTTTGGGGTGAAAATGTTAAGAAAGAATTAATGGGAGGAAGAAAGATTTTGGGGTTTCTCTGGTAAACGGAGGAAGGAAGTAAGAAGCACTATTGGAAAAGGAGCATCAGGACACGTGGACTAAGAGGGAAATGCAGCATATCCATTTCTATGGTAAGCTTGCTTTTTCTCTTCAGCCGTTCAGATGATTTTGGATGGTTAAGATTGATCCTCGTATAGTGTTCTCATTTTAGTGTTCTCACCTAATCCGAGTTGAAATGGGCTTATTTTTTGGTTCTGCATTGTCGTTTGAACCCAAGTTAGCTTCTCTTTTACCAATTGGCCCATCTGCCAATTTCAGGCCCAACAGAACACCACCCTCACACAAATCACCTGTGGGCCTGACCTGTGAAGAGGCCCGATAAGAGCCCCCAATTAACGGAGCACCGTCATACCCCTTGTTAACACTTGGCCCAGCCTGCAGTTTCTGCCCACAGAAAAGCCCGCCTCACTCCACGCGAAACTGGGCCCACCGACTTCAAGCCGTCGCACGTGCGTCTCCTGAGAAGACGCAGCTTGGTCCTCTCACAGCCGGTTTCAGTGCCTCGAGCCCTACCCACCTAATCTTTTCTGTGATTGTGAACCCTCCTCATCCAACGATGTGACTGATCGTGCGCCGGAGTCCATCGTCGTGAGGGTTTAGACATATCGGAACCCACCATCAACCCACTACGCAGATAGGCATGTTGAGGATTTGATGCTAGCAAGTGCGTTTTAGATGCTAGCATACAGTTCCAAATATCACTGTTGGTTCAAACAAATTTTTTGACGATGTTTCTTATTTTTATTTCTTTCTGCTGCAGAAAGTTTCAATTCATTGTGATTGAGCTTTTGGGAAGGCTTTGTTTGTCATTGGCTTCACATTCGCTGTTTGGTTGAGGTCTTCAACATGGTTAGCTTCTTTTTTTTTTTTTCATAATTATTAGTGTTATTGTTATTTTGTCTTCTCTGTTAGATATGATTAAGTTGTTCCTTCTGTTTTTATTCTCAGGAAGTGTTCAGGAGGGCCATTTTGCAACCTGGCCCACCAGAAAGTTTTGCTCTACAGACAGTTCAACAAGTTATAAAACCTCAGGTAACCCATTAGATCCCTCATGTTCAGGGTTAAGTTTTAACAATATTATGTGGTACCCAATAAAAAAGATTTTGATAAGTTGAGTCTTCCTGTAAGTGCATGTATAGTGATTTATGGTTTTGTGCCTGAAAACTGAAACACAAGTATGATTTCGGTCTCTTGCTACATTTAGATACACATGTTTTGTTAACTTTGTCCTTTAACTCCAATTGCTAATTTACCAATTAGTGTTTCACTTGATTCAATGCTCGATCCTTGGTGGGCGGTAGTCATCATTGCATTGCTTTCTTCACATACATCCTGATTGCACATGATGACATGTACAATTATCGTGATACATCTAACGACAAGTCAAACATATGAAACTTTAGCCTTTTGGATGTCGATGTTTGGTCAATTCTAATTAGGCCAATTGATTTCTTCATGACAGAAACAGACAAAGTTAGTCCAAGATGAGAATCAATTGTTAGAAAATATCCTCCGGACATTGCTTCAGGAACTGGTGGTATGTTTCTCTTGCTGGTACTTGTTCATCGGATGTTTTGATTGTTTGATTGTACTTGTAGACTACTGTATTTCTACTTTATTCTGCATATTTTAGCGCGGTTTGTGGTCCATGGGTAAATTAATGCTTGTGATATGCTAAAAAAAGAAGACCCTTTGCTTATTGACTTCACAGTGGTGTAGTCTGTCCAAACAAGAAGCAAATAGTGTTGATCCTGTGTTTCTACATGGTCCATTTACTTCACAACTTTGGGTTTTGACCAAAAAAAAAAAATTGGGGTCAGGATGCTGCTAGGGTTTGGAATTGTGTCTGGTTGGTGGATTATTTGGGTTTTAGGGCTGATAGGAACATACCTACTCTTTGGAGATGCATAATGTTGTCATACCTCTGGATTGATTGGTCGGAAGACCGGGTAGTCTTTGCAGATAGGTCGAGGAAATGGACTTTAAATGGAAAGAACTAGAATTTGAGCATTTTGTAGGCTTTATTGCCAAAATATTTTAGGGATATTTCTTTGTGTTAAGTTCATCTTGATTGGGTGGGTATTATAATTTGATTACTCTGTTGAGCTCTGATGGTGATGCTCAAAGTCACCTTTTAGTATATTTCAGGGTTCATGGAACTTTCCCTGAATCCTCACGGGATTCCACATTCCCAGAATTGTTGCACAACCTGCAGCAATCTTCAATTATATGCCTCATCTCAGCCATCTGTTTTATATCCTTAATTTTTTTTTCGTACCACCAAACATGGCTCAAGTATCACTTTGACATATTAGATTTGTTTTCGTTAGCTTTCTTTTTGCCCGAGTATTCTTGTGCCTGACTTTTTAAACCTATAAAAATGGTTGATTGGTAATTAAAAAATTTCACAGAGCGGTTTGTCCAGATTTCCTTTAGAAAAAAATCTTTATTATGTGCAATCACCATGATTACATACAGAGTCCTTTGTTCTGGCTTTTCTTGGTAGGATCCAGGGCAGTTGTGCTTTTTGTGTGCTTTCTGTTTTCGCCCGCAATGTGTTGCATCACTCTCTTTCCTTTTTTGCATATTTTTTACTAAATCTGGCCATCCAAGATCGTTAGAATGGCATATGAACCACTCAACTTTTAAATGACTTGTAACTAGGGATTGGTTAAAGTAATAATATGCATATGACTATTAACGAAGCAAAAGGAGCATGACAAATGTAAGGTGGACTTCTGATAACCCATGGGCTGATCTAACAGGATTCATGAGCATTTGGGCTTAATGTTTTCTTAGACACCCCTGCATCACAGGAATATGATTCGAATTTGAATATGGAAATTGGTAATGATGGATATTTCAACTTGGCTTTGTGAAGTAGAGCATTCTGCAGTTGATGTGGCAAATTTTGTTACTTTTGTTTTGAAGATTATAAATATTAGATCTCCCCATCAACCTGAACCCTCCTTACATTTAAGACATCAACATAGAAGTTGTGTTTTATGCTTGGTAACTTGATATTTTCACAGTCATCTGCAGTACAGTCTGGGGAGCAGATAATGCAGTATGGTCAATCAATTGATGATGGAGAAACTACCCAAGGACATATTCCCCGTCTTCTTGGTCTGTACATATCCTTTTTAAACTTTTATTAAGCACTTAGTTGGTTGTATCAAATGCTGTTGACTTCCTTTTTCAAAGAAGCGTATATTCAATTTCTGTAATATTTGGAACCTTTTTGTAAAAAGTACTGTTCTGATAAGCCAAAAGTTGTGAATCAGTGATATAAAGAGTTTCTTGTGATTTTGTGTTGGTATTCCAGTGTGAATCAGTTTGAGGGGTTTCTTGTGATGTACTTGCATAGATCTAAAAACTATATTTATGTTGTTTCTATATAAGAATTTTTATTTGTGCTGTTAATTTTTGGGGTTTACCTTTTGACATTTAGATCGCACCTAAAATTATTTTTGACAAAATTCTGTATGACTTTCGATTTTCAAATGTTGAACTGTATATCGTCTAATAGAACAGTAAGCCTGTAGATTAGCTATTTGGATTATAAGTGCTATTCAATGGCTAAATGCTTGTAAAAATTGTTTTGATGAAGAAGAAAATTAGTGAGTCTTATAGCCTACATCACTCTCTCTCTCTTACAGTTCTTTTATCTTTTTGTACACCAGATATTGTGTTGTATCTTTGTGAGAATGAACACATTGAAGGCGGCATGATATTTCAGCTGTTGGAAGACTTAACAGAAATGTCTACTATGAGAAACTGCAAAGACGTTTTTGGTTATATAGAGAGTAAACAAGATATATTAGGAAAGGTTTGTGTATTTAAAATGTCAAAAGATTTATATTCTTTGTTTTTTTTTTCGTTTTGGTTTTGTATTTGATTTTTAAAGTTTTTGATTATCTCTATTTGCATTCTATTTTAATCTATATGGATCCTCTCATGCAGCCAGAGCTTTTTGCTCGAGGAAAACTTGTGATGTTGAGAACATGCAATCAACTTCTTCGTCGCCTGTCAAAGGTGGTGTTACTAATCATACTAGTCATCACTGGATTACAGTCTACTTTCATTTTTTAAAATTTTCCCTATATTGTCATTTTTGTTTGCTTTTCAAACAGTAAATTATATATGCATGCCATTCAAAATTCACATCTTTTTTGTGATGTTTATAATTAACTAACCCGTGCTCAGTTTGATCTGTGTTATACTCAAAACTTGTGATGGTACGTGCATATTTGACATTGTAAACTTCAGGATGGTGCATTGTGATGTTGACCTCGACTTAATATTCAAACCTTACCAAATTTAGAAGTTGCATTCATTATTCTTGCTGCTCTGCACAATTTTTTAGATTTCAGTTTTTAGTTCATGAATGAGGATTGCTATTTTTGGCATTTACTTTATGCGGCATTGTTTGTGAAGTGAAAAGCTGCCTTTGTTAGACCCTAATTGAATAGATTACATGGTGTGATAAATGTAAAAGGTATTCGTGCCCAAAGAATCTTACTTTTTATGGAGAAACTCTTCTAGAAAACACCAAAGGAACAGCATAACTAGCGTTCAGTTATGCAAGAAAATATTTTTATGAAATATGGTGAGAATATGTTTCTGGTCTGAGAATTATGTGTCTGTAAATGAGAAGACTGTAAATTGAAAAATGTGGTGTAAACTCATGCTGATGTTTTTGTTTTTTCTTTTGATTTTTGAAATAATAATGATTTTAAATAAGTGTTTTAGCTACACATCTTATAGTTCACTATTTGATAAAAGTAAACTGTAACTACTTTGATAATAAAATTTCACTTACAAAACTTATTGTTATAGTCTTGTTTCGTACTAATGTCTTTGAACTTGATTTACAGGCAAATGACGTGGTATTTTGTGGACGAATTCTAATGTTTTTGGCTCACTTTTTCCCATTATCTGAGCGTTCAGGTACGTGCTTGTCTTCAACCGTTGTCTTCACTTTTAGTTTAATTTCTCTGAACCCTGCTCTTCACTTGTTCTTTTAAGTAATTTTGTTGCTCTTCTGATTAACGCTCGCAGCTGTGAATATAAAAGGAGTTTTTAACACATCAAACGAGACAAAATATGAGAAAGACCCCCCTGATGGTATATCCTTGCTAGGCAGTTGCTTGATATCTTAACTTTGACGTCTACATATATATAATATGATGGTATATAGTTTGTATAGCATTTCTTGTGAATGTAGGTCTCTTAAGAATATATTTTAATGTTTTACATTTTTCAGGAATTTCCATCGATTTCAACTTCTACAAGACATTTTGGAGTTTACAGGTAAACTTTGCCGCTTGGAAGGATAAATTATGACATTAAAAAAGGGCCTAGGGGTTAGAATTATGCTTTCCCCTCCATTTTGATTTAAGTTTTGAACTTAGGGCCTAGTGTCCATATATAATGCTATTGTTATATAGTTTACAAAGTCATTTAAGTCAATACTCAGACTTTGTTTGTGTAATTCTTCTTGTAAACAGATATCATTATGCTAAAGAAACCTCTCTAGTTTGCCTATAAACTCTTTTGTGAATTGCCTGGTTGAAACAATCCCCATTCCCCATGTTCAAAGGTTAGGATATGGTGTTGGAGATTTGCTTTAATTATTTTATTATTACTTTATCCTAGGTTTCGGAGATTTTCAATATCCCCATATCAAGTCTTGTCGTATCCTGTATCTGGTGTCTGCGTGCAACATAGGTACCAGGGATAGTCCTCTTTATTATGGTCCCCATTAATAAAATTGTCCATCACTGTACTCTCCTTAATTTGTATTTTCTGTTTGCTTTATTGACAAAATTTTGTTTCCTATCATAAAAGGACAAAAAGATTAGCATCCCTATACTTTTGGCATCACCGAATTACTAACATAATGTTTGCTATTGCTAACAATTATGTTATGTGGGGCAAAAAAATTTCAATGATTCTTTCAATTGTTACTGACTTTTCACATGGAAATGTAAATAATTTTAAAACTTGTTTTAGTTTAGCGTTCATGAAACTGTGCATCAGAATATTAGACCACTATTTATGCCAATCTGTGTTCGATAAAATCAGATTAAGAATTAGAGAGAGATTACAGACAAGGTTCTCAGTTTTGATGGGCTTGGCATTTCACTTATAAGATTATGTATTATCTTTTTGTCCGAATTCTAAGCTACCTAGGTAAATATTTTTCCTTTTCTGTTTCATTTCCTTATTTTTTTATTTTTGAGTTTTCCAGAATTGCCTAATTATTGGACAAATTCACTTATGAGCATTAAAAAAGTGAGCATGCATAAGCATGGATGTCGGAGCCATTGGATTGCTAGATGCGTTCTTCTTATTTAAAATCTTAGCAATCCAATGGCTCCAAATGTCCATGCTTAAACATTTGCTCACTAATTAGTATTCATATATAGTTTATGAAAAAACCAGTTCGTACAATGAAGCAAAAAGAACAGAAAGCTTACCATTTGGGAGATTACGCTTGCTGTATTTACTGCTGCCTGCTGGGGATGATGATTCAGTTTAATTTAGAGAGAGAGAGAGAGAGAGAGAGAGAGAGAGAGAGAGAATTATTGATTGACATGGCATTTCCTAAATTTTCATTCAAAACTTTTATGTGTTAAGCAATTTTCTGTAATTTTTGTTGATTTTTTTTTATATTTCCACCATCGACATTTCCATACGTCTAGATTATATTTCCATGGGCACCGATGTTTTCATCTTTGGTTGTCAGCAGGTATTGATGTTTTATTAAAGTTTCAGCACTAGTATTAGAGCTCTCAAATAGGCTTCAATGTTAATGCCTGTTTGGAAAACTTCAGCCTGGAGTTGTTTTAGTTAACTTGGATAGGTGGTATCTCAAATTATATCTGCTGAGAAACTGGTCTGGTTGGGTTTTCAGGAACACTTTTGTAACCCTCCTTCCTTAACTCTTGCTCCTACCAAGTGGAAGAAATTTACATCCGGTTTAATGGTATAATAATTATCTTCTGATATCTTCTTTTTTTTATCTTCATGGTATAACAGTTTTTCTTTCTCTGTTTCATTACTCAGCCAAATAATATTTTCTTGAATTTGTTGTTTAGGTTGTCCTGAATACATTTGAAGCTCAACCATTAAGTGATGAAGAGGGAGATGCCAATAGTTTGGAGGAGGAGGCGGCAAATTTCAGCATAAAATATCTTACGAGCAGTAAACTAATGGGTTTGGAGGTTAGTAATGCTGGAGTGTTGACTGACTTAGATTTATTTTTATAGTGGACCATTATTTTGATTTAAGATCTTTATTTTTCCTGTTTTCTGGTGGGCACAGTTGAAGGATCCGAGTTTCCGACGTCATATTCTTGTGCAGTGCCTCATATTGTTCGATTATCTGAAGGTAGCAGTTGAAACGGTCTTAATATTGATTCTGGGAAATATTACCATAACTCCTTGACCTTTGGGCTAGTTCTATTGCCCTTTTTCAACTTTCAAATTGATCTGTCACCCCAAAATATTGATAGTACTTTAATATGGTAAATGTTCTTACTAACTCTTATTTGCTTGTAGGCCCCTGGAAAGAGTGAAAAAGATTTGCCTTCTGATAGCATGGTTAGTGCTGTGATTGTGTCTTGTTAAGTTTTGTAACCTTTTTTTACAAAGAAACTTTATGTTGGCAGCTCTGTTTATAGTAAAAGGTGTCACTAGAAAATTGGATTATTGGGTATTGTGACGACATATTTGTTGGACAATTGAGAAGCCTTAGGTGTATTATGTTTGTTTTGTCTCCAAATTTAGGGATTAGAAACAAGGATGGATTAAAGTACTAAAAACTGAAGTCTTTCCATAACTTTTATGAATGTAATATCATACCAGGCATCTACATCAGTTTTGTCTGGAGTTGAGTGATTTCGCTAATTTACTCATGCAATTCAATGAGTTCATTGTATTCTTTTGATATCAAAAGCATATGATGGTCTCTAGGCAATTCGATTTGGCAGTCTTTTGCTTCTATGCCTAGAAGCAATCTTGTTTCCTACTTCAGTTGCAGTTGGAATATTATCTTATCTTCATTAATACTTGAATCCTTACCTATGGACATCACTTTAAGCACGAAAACTGAATGAATTTGTGTGGTATGCCTTTCACTCTCTGGTTAAGAAGATTTACTTTTATTGGCACATGGTCAGATGCATACAATTTTGTAAGATGTGATAAAGTCTACTTGAGTATATCTGTGCTATACTGAGGTCTCCTAAAGAACTTTTCCTCGTTGATTCCAGAAAGAGGAAATAAAATCTTGTGAGGAGCGTGTGAAAAAGCTGCTTGAAATGACTCCACCCAAGGGGGAGAATTTTCTTCATAAAATTGAGCATATATTAGAACGTGAAAAGAATTGGGTGAGTGCTGTCCGGCCTTGGTCACTATTATTTAGAAAATGTTATCACTGTTGTTAAGCATAGTTGGTGTTTAAATATGCTTAGGTATGGTGGAAACGTGATGGTTGTCCACCATTTGAGAAGCAGCCAGCAGAGAAGAAAGTGGTCCAAGAAGGAGCCAAAAAACGGTATGCAACTTATTGGTTTTTTATTTGGGTCCTATTATGCTTTTTAATGTGTTTTACTTTAACAAGAAACAAATTGAACCTTTTTTTTTCCTTACTGTGTAAGGTCTTAATAAGAATAAGCAGATAGAAAGACAACTCATCCTTTTGGTGTGGGTATGTTTTGTGAGTCGGATTTGCCTCCTATTTAGATCACTATATTCTAAACTTTTGGTGAAGGCATTGACAAATCTATTTGATATTTTAGTTCTTTTTGGGTCAAAATTTTGGGTGACTGATGCAACATGGGGTGAATAATAATTCTTCCTGTGATTGCAACTTCCGAAATTTCGGTGATACTTCCATGAAATTTTCCATAACAGAACAAGAACTTGGAAATTACTTCTGTATTCAGAATCATCTAGACTTATCGACACTTTTCAGTAGGAGGGCTGCAAGTACTGGAGTGAGAGAGACAAAGAGAACCAACAGGCCAAAAAAATAGGAAGCTACGGTGGTTTTTAGATGAGGTCTCCTTTCCAACTAGTGTAGATAATAACGTTGTGGTGGAGATTATTTAACTTTAATTTACAGATGAATTTCATGGTCTTTTTCCGGGGCATGAGACTGTGGAGGTCTCCCATCTTCAGTTCGCCGACGATACCATACTTTTCATAGAGGATAAGGAAGAGTACTGGAATAATCTACTTCAGATTCTGGATTTGTTTTGTTTCATGTCGGGAATGAAAATCAACAAATCGAAATGTTCTCTAGTTGGCATTAATCTTGACGACGGGTTGGTGAATGGGCTGGCAGGGGCTTGGGGATGTGAAGTGGGGACCTGGCCTATGTCGTATTTAGGCCTTCCCCTAGGTGGGAACCCCAGAGCAATCAGGTTCTGGGACCCCGTTGTGGAAAAGGTAGAGAATAGATTACAAAAATGGAAGAGAGCATGCTTATCCAAAGGGGGAAGACTCACAATGATTCAAGCAGTGTTGAGTAGTATTCCGATTTACTACATGTCCCTTTTTAGGATTCCCATTGGAGTAGCCAATAGAATTGAGAAGCTTATGAGGGATTTCTTGTGGGAAGGTTTGGATGGGAAAAAAAACCACGCTGTAAGCTGGGAGGTGGTGGGTAAAGCAAAACTCTTTGGAGGACTAGGGGTGGGTTCGTTGAAAGCTAGGGGAGAGGCTCTGCGGGCCAAATGGTTGTGGCGGTTTCCTATCGAAACTCATGCTCTTTGGCACAAAGTAATCAGAAGTATTTATGGAATGGATTCAAATGGGTGGGATGCCAAACCTGCAATTCGAGGATCTAGTCGCAGCCCTTGGAGAGAGATTTCTAGTGGTTTTGAGTTGTTCCTTCAAGGCTGCGTCTTCGTGGTAGGAGGTGGAGTTAGAGTCAGATTTTGGGAAGATGATTGGAGCCGGGGGGGTGTTCTAAAAGACGTGTTTCCAAGACTATTCAATCTGTCCAGGAAGCAAAACCACAATATTTCCTCCTTTACGGACTCGATTGGATCCCCTCTCACTTGGGACTTTGGTTTTCGAAGGAATCTAAATGATTCAGAGATTGTGGAGGTGGCTAGATTGTTGGACTTACTAGAGGGAGTGAGATTGGCCACTTCCAGATTGGATAAGAGAAGATGGAAGCTTGATCCATCCGGTGTTTTCTCCTGTCACTCTCTCTGTACTCATATTCAGAATAGGGGCGAAAGGGAGGTTTTCTCTCCGTACACTCAAATTTGGAAGGCCAAGACTCCTCCGAAAGTTAAGATCTTTGTTTGGCAAGCGGTGTTGGGAAAACTAAATACAGGTGATTCACTACAGAGACATTGTCCCTATATGTGCCTTAGTCCGCATTGGTGTGTTTTATGTAATATGGCTGGGGAAAGCGTGGACCATATCCTCCTTCATTGCCCTTACTCTCTAAAGGTGTGGGAGACGTTATTGAAGGAAGTTAACACAGTGTGGGTAATACCGAAAGGATGCTTTGACCTTTTTTCCATCAGATTTGATGCTTTGGGAAGGGGAAAGAAGGCTAAAATTTTATG
Organism: Prunus avium; assembly: GCF_002207925.1. Next base: position 39,416 of record NW_018923097.1, on the reverse strand, counting down.
GGGCAGCTTGATGCAGGCAGTGGTCTGGAATCTTTGGTTGGAACGTAATAGGAGAATTTTCGAGGATTATAAGGGAGTGGGAATGGTAGAGTTATGGGAAAGAGTGAAGTTTTGGGCTGCTCTTTGGGCATCAACTTCTCACGCTTTTAAGGATATATCCTATCCTACAATTATGCGAAATCTTTTAGCTGTAGTATCTTAAGGAGTGTCTTATGTCTGGCTGGTTTTCTGTGTTGAGTGGCTTTGAGTCTGTTTTTTGGCAAGTGTGTCTGTTTGGTCTGTGTCCTAAATGTCATCATTTTTTCCATTCAATTTTGAATAAAAAGTGTTTCTATTCAAAAAAAAGAAAGACAAACCTACCCTTATAAAAAAAGTTGGTAATACAAATGTGAAGGGTAGGTTATTTTATAATATGCTATCATCTGTGCGCGAAAATTAAAAAATTTACAGTCTAGATTAAGCTACTGTATTTTAATTGAAATTAAGATACGCAGGTTTTTTTTTTTTACATGTAATTATGATGGAGTTCTGATTATATTTTTTACTTTTCAGCCAAGAACCTTTTAAGGATCTATGTTTCTCAACCCCTATAGTCCAAAGCACACTATGATTATTTTATGGGATTCCATAAACTAAATCATCTATGTAATTTCATAAAGAAATGAAATTAATTATTTGCACATTACTTCTGAAAACAGACATGGATATTAACAATATACTATTTTATGAATCGGATACAAAACAGTTTATAGAAACCACAAAATCTTAATATGCATGTATCAATTAGAGGATTAGGAGTTTTCATACTTTTAAGAAATGACTAATATACATATGAAATGATTAGTTGTGCTCCATGTCTTTCCGCTGATATATAGCATTAGGTCTGTTTGTTGTAATGTAACTTTTCATATAAAATATTTAATGAGTTTGCACTGTCCATTTAGATTTTTAAGAAACATACTTAATCCCTTTTTATCTTTATTTTTCTAAATTCAACAGTAGGCCGAGATGGAGAATGGGAAATAAAGAACTCTCTCAGTTGTGGAAGTGGGCAGATCAGAATCCGGTATGCAGGATTTCAGTTAATCTGTAACGCAAGCCTACTGCTTATGTATGTTATATATATTATAGCAACTTGCTGATTCTTCTGACCAACTTTCCTTTCTGAATTAGTACATTTACACTCATAAAAGAATGAAGAATCGATGTATAAATTATGGCATTATATACTATCAATTAGCGCACTCTGCACAGTTGCAGATGTGTAACACCATAAAGACAGCAAGTTAGTGGCACGAAACATATTTTTTAGGTTGCAACTAAGCAAATGTAGTTCAGATTCATTCTGGAAATGAAATGGGAAAAAAATCAACTAGGGTGGACCAAATATGTGGTTTTAAAGATAGCATGTTTCTATATACTTCCTCTCTTTGGTTTTCTTGGCCACAAATTGGACAGAAATGGATAACTCACAGAAAACTTATAAATTGAATTTGGAAACAATAGTAGAGGTTCATTTTTCACGTTTTTCTGTTCTACTCTTATTATAAAGAAGAAAAAAGATTGCATATCGAGTCAGTGAGGAAGAAACATGAAACTATGTAGTAAGATTTTCCTTTCAGTCATGTTAACTACAAAATTAATTTGAATAAATTTGCTCAAGAGACTTTTGACATGTCCAGAATGCTTTAACTGATCCTCAACGTGTTCGAACACCTGCCATCACTGATTACTGGAAGCCCCTGGCTGACGATGTAAGCACTCTTTGCTTCTCAATGTCCAACTAATATGCTGTTTGTGTGTGTATATGTGCTCTCCCTCACTCTTGTCCCGTCTGATATTATGAGATTTTCATTTTCAATGTAACTTTTTATTAAAGATGAAGTTCATTTCTTTAAATTACAGATGGATCCAGCAGCTGGAATAGAAGCTGAATATCACCACAAAAATAACCGAGTGAGTTTTGGTTCTTAGACTTCAGTTATCATATTCAATTTTGTGGAGTATATTGTCAAGACTGATTTACACTGGTTCTACATGAGCTTATTACTATCAAGCAACTTGTATTTCTTCTCATGACATGCTTTTGCAAGATGACTTTTTTGAATCCTCGGACTATAGTTTCTGATGATAATGGAAGCTATGTGAAAAAAGGGGGCTTGTTTGTCCTACAACCTACCGAATACAACAAAGAAAAAATCTTCTTTTGTCATAACTGTTTGGAAAAGTTACAAAATATAAAAGGTTTGGCTTGCCATTGAGCCAGGCACACTTACTTCTGATAGATAACATGAGACAATCTTTTTATTGTCTTTTGCTGAATCTAGTATGGAGTTAGTGATCAATGTATCATTTGGGTGATAGAGACTATTGAACTATCTCTGTGGAATTGTGCTGTTTCAGCCTCTTTTTGGTAGTGGTGGAAAGAAACAAAAGAATGTTTTATCAGAGAGAAAATTAGGTGACTTCCGTTTGATATAGAATCGGATTTTGCTTGTCTTTGGGCTTACATCTCTAAACATTTCAAGGATTACCCCCTTGATCCTTCTGGATTGGTCTGTTTTCTTCTCATAAGCTCGTGGTTTAGGTTTTCCTTGTTTGGCTTTTGAGGCCTGTTTTATTTCTTTTTTCTCATTGGCTGTCCTTGGTTTTTGCTGTTTCTGATGGATCTCCATCTTGTTTTATACTCTCTTTTTTTTCTTTCTTTTATGATGTAAATAGAGCCCAACATATGAAGTAACCCAAGCAAATAGGTGTGCTTCAAACTGTTACAGCTAGGTGAGAACTACTCCAAACATTGTTGGAGCTTAGATTTCTAAAGTGAAATCAAGGAGAACCTTTAGGAATTTTCACAAACTGATAATACTTCCATACAAATTCTTCTAGGTTGAGTCCTCTGACCACAAGGCTTATCCATCTAATAATACAACATTAATTACCCTAGACCTTTCCAGGAGGATCCTTCAGAGTTGCCATACAGCGTTAATAACCAGTTCCCAGGCAACATTAATAACATCTAGACAAACTCTTAGACTCCCAATAGAACATTAATAACAATAAACAGATTCCCCATTCATAATTAATAACAATGAGACAGGCCCTTTTAAACATATGGTAAACTTGTCCAGGCATCTCTCAAAGATCTTGTAAGATCTATTTACTACATCATTTTATAACATTCCAGTTTCTTATATAAAATGAAAAATCGTTTGTCCTTCAAACTTTTGGACTGAAATATCAAAAATTTGTTTATATACATATTTGATTTACTAAGCCTGTCAGTTTGAAGTAATCTTGAATTTATGATATATATATTTAAAAAAGAAAGAAAAATAGTAGATCTTTATCAAACATTGGTAAGAGTATTTTTAAAATTCATCAACTCTCTTCTGCAAAGGTTTGTCGCTATTCTAAGACTGACATGAGTGCAAAGGAACCAATTGCTCTGAGGAAGGGTTCTGGGTTCAAGTCCTAGCATCCGTATAGTGTGTACGAGTTTAGTATACTTTCGCCCCTCTCAATAGGAAAGGTCCCAAAAATAAGAAAGACTGACATGAGCAACAAGGTATCTTGAAAAAGTAACTGGCCTCCGGAATCAGAAGATAAATATGAAAATCGTTTGAAAAGGATTTAGATAAAGGTTGTGGACTTTTGACTACTGTTCATTGTTAATATGGAGTGCTATTTTATTTAGTAGTTTGGATTGTTTAACGGCTTCACCATGTGATTAAATGTGTGTTACTTTGTTTTTCTTAATTATTTGAAGTTATTGGAATCGTTGAAACTAGCATTCAACTTACAAGTAGATTTTATTTTATCCTATACTAAATTTTCATTATGCAGGTTTATTGCTGGAAAGGTCTTCGATTTTCAGCTAGACAAGACTTGGAAGGGTTTTCTAGAGTATGATTAATATGACAACCGACTATGCAAATATTTTAAAATATATGATTAATTTTTTTCACTGAGCTTACACGAATTGTATTGATGTAATTGCAGTTTACTGAATTTGGTATTGAAGGAGTAGTGCCTCTGGAACTTTTGACACCTGAAGAGCGGTCTAAATACCAAGCTAAACCAAATGACAAGTCTAAACGTGCTAAAAAGGAAGAAACAAAGGGTGCTGCACATCAAGTAGAAGAAAATCAGGTATGATTGGCATTGTGGTGGATTTCTAGATTTTATGTTTCTTGAGATCTTTGATTCCTGTGAAAGTTGAACATGTAAATGACAAAATATTATGTATGTGTGAAATAAATATGTATATTTTGTGTTCCTTTTTTCCTTTGGAGAGGTGTTTTCAAATTTGAGGATCCGGTAAATTCATGCATGCGTATCAAGAGTGGAAGTGTTCTCCAAGAATTTTCACTATAATATTTTGTTTTTAATTTTACTGAAGATTGCAACAGCTGCAAATGAGATAGATGGTGAAGGAATCAGAGCTGTGCTTGAAGCCTCAGTGACACCAACGGACACTGATGCCACTGTTGCAACTGGTGACATGTCCCAAGGTGGCAGTCCAATCCCCGATGAACATCAGAAGCAAAGCTCTGATACGGATTTAGGTCAAGAGGCAGGCCAGATGGAAGCAGATGCTGAAGTCGATGCTGGGATGATTGATGGTGGAATGGACACGGAGGTTGATTTAGATCCAGTTGGCTGAGAAATGTAATGGATGGTTTTTTCTTGTTTGCATAGCATATGTAAGAGGAGTATTTGATTGAAAGGAGGTGGCATGTTTGACAATCCTACAATAGGAACCAAATTTGACAAATGTTTTGTAACTAGGATGTGGTATGTTCCTTGGTCAATTAACTTGTACTATGGCATGTATTTCATGCTCTTCCGAGTTTGCGACCAACTTTCAATGAATTCGGAAATCTATGACCAACCTACTCCATAAATGCTGAGGGCACTTGTAATCCAAGAAACTCGGAAATCTATGGTAAATTACCTTCTGTTATGGCACGCCAACTTGTCCCCCACACCAATCTGGTTGGTTCCCCACGCAAGGCAAGCCAACATTCCCTCTTTTTGGCTAAGTTGGCCGATGAAAGGATTTTTTGGTCCTTCTCTTGAGATGCGTAGGCGTGTCACCACCACCAAGCCACTTGATGGCTTGGATGGAAAGATGGAAAGATTATGTGAGTGTGTTTGCACTTCTGAGTTCTAATCAAACGATTGATCGGCTAAGTAATGAATCTTCTCTTGGCTTAGGTTTTTTCACTTTCTCGGGGTCATGGATGATTGAGCTTTGTATGACTATTTTTAGAATTTTGGTGATAAGTGCAATGAATGTAAATGTAAGAAATGAAATGACAGAAATGTAAATGTGATAAAATAGATTAAAGCTAAAGACGTGAATTAAACTTGAATTTAAAGACAACTGAAATTAAATTGCAAGGAAGTAAACTTACACTAGGAAAATGAAGAACTTGGATAATCTAAAGTGCTTGAAAGATAAAATCCTAGACTAGGAATTGAAAGGGGCAAGATAAAAAGATAGGTTTTGTGTGTTGAGTCAGAGGTCCTTTTCTCTTCTTCTGAGCAACTATCTATAGAGCTTTCTTCAGTTCATGGATTTGACCATTAAAAGGCCTCAACTGGCTTTCATTGAAAATCCTTCCAAGATTAATGTCTTTCAAAGCTTTAGGCATTTAATGAGAACTTCCCAACTACCACCAACCCATATGGTTGGTCAATGAAATGGCATTGGAATTGTGAAACTCTTCTCTTGATTTGAGATGCAATAAGTCTTTGGTGACTAATCCTTCCGTCTTTGGACTCTGCTAGTTGCAAGGAGACATCTGTTGAAACTTCCAATCCTAACATCATGGGTTAAGCCTGGACTTGTGGATGTTTGGTATGACATCTGGTGGAATATTGTGACTCCGAGAGCTCTTGCCTTGCCTCAACCTGACTTGGAGTTTGGCGACCTGGACTTTGGTTTCTAACCCGGCTTGGTCTTTAGTTCCCAATCCGACTTGGACTTGGAGTCTCGACTTTAAGTCCAGCACGATAGAGCCATCAGCTACACTTGGTATATAACTGCCATTCCTGGTTATGATTGTAAAGAATATTATGAAGCAATATTTCACATTTGAGATTCAAATTCTGGATGACAAGGATGTCAGGCGACGTTAAGTTTGCCTTGCCAATGTTTATATCTGTTCATCAATTGCCTTGTGGTCATTTTTCTTGTTCTCTTTGTATTAATTCTTTCCCGTTTGGTATTTCAGGGAATGTTCTGGTAAGAAAATGATGGCTGCTTCTTAATTATGCTTCTCAAAGATATATCTATTTCAGTAGCAATTCTAAGCTTTTTGGTTGCCTTTTAAAGGTCCATTTGGTGTAAAATTGGCATATTTCATGATGACTTACTTGCACCGAGTTTCTCCAGCTGCATCTTTGACATTATTAACAATTTGTGATCAGCATTTGCTGGACATGTACCTATTTATGGGGAAAATCATGTACCAAGGGAGGATACTAGGGTTACTTGTTTATTTGTTTATCTGCAACACGCTTGCGGCTGAGGATGGATGATGAGGGCTGCAATCAAATACAGTTTGATTTTTACCAGGAGGAGATTAAGTTGTACCTTCCTATGCAGGTAATAAGATATATATGTTCTGATTCATACCAGTAATTATGCTTCTGTACCTTTCGTTTTCTGTCCACTCATGCTAATAATGTTTGTGCTGCACAGAGAGCATCAACAAAGGAGAGATCAAACTCATGGGAGCTGGTTTTTTGAGACTCTTAGTATTTTGATTTTCTAGTGCCCCTTTTACTAGAGTACTGAACACGTACTATCAGTTCTAGTTGTGCATGTTTGTCAATCTTTGATCACCCAGACGTTGTAGAGAATTCAGAAATTCCAATTTGTTTCTGTTTCAATTCTAAGAATAGAATAGAAATGCAGCATTTTGTAGTAAAAGTAGAGATATGTGGCAATTGATGATATTTTCATTCAGAATATTCAATGACAAGTCACTGTACATATGCATGTGACAATAATAACCAAGGCAAGGGCATGTGATGTATATATATTATATGAATTATTATGAAATTTTTTTGTAACATTGTGGTACATATATGCGGTTTTCTTAATATTTTTTAAAGTAAGTTAAACTCACTAATGGGGTGTTCATTAAAAGTTTTTGGTGTGCTCTTAAGTGGTCCAGAGTTCAAGCTCTTGTGATACATGTTTCCCTTATCGTTCATAATTTTGACACCAACTGAAAAAAAACGTAAAATGAAGTTAAACTCAAGTAGCCCATGTGAAAAAAATATAAACTTATCCAGAAGAAGTCAACTACTGGGTTTTTTTTTTTTTGGTTCAAAAAGTCAACTACTGTTTTGGCAAATGAAAATCCCAAACTAGTATTTAACCCAAATTTTCTAAATAGGAATAGGATTTTTTTTAATGTTTCTTTACCAATTTAATATTTTATTTCAAAGAAAATGGAAATGAAAACATGAAATGAAACAGGTCTTTTTCTCACCCACTCTCTCTCATTCATCTCTATGTGTCCGTCCGTCTGGGACTGTTTGAGACCTCGAGTCCATCTCTCCTCCAATGGCGTATTCTTCACTGGTGTTGTACTATTTGTCCCAGCGGCGTGTTCCAGGCCGCTCATTTAGACATTTTTTCTTCATACCGACAAGCTTAGCTCTCGTAACCTCTCTCCTCATTCTCTTTTACATTTCCACAACCTCCAATCTCTTCGCTCATCATCACCCCAACTCAAAAACCCCACTTCAAATCAATTCTTCTTCTTCTTCTTCATCTGCCTTTTCTTTCACAATTCTACATCACAAAACTTCCTCCACACCCTTTGCAATTGAAGCTCCTTTGACAGAGGATGGTGGTGGTCAGAGAATTGAGAGTCAACGCTCACTAGGACCTCAACTGGGCTCAGATGGTATGTCAATCTTGAATCTTTGCTTCTGGGACTTGGCTAATTATGCTAATTGTTTTGATATGTTTGATGGGTTATCGTTATATTCATATGCAGACTTCACTTTTGGACAAAACCAAGAAAATTTTCATTTTCTAATTTGGCAATTGGCATTGTAACGGTAATTATAAGCTTGTGATTTGGGCAAAGAAACTTTAATATGAAAAAATTATAGGCTTGAAGAATTTACCAATTGAATATAGAATGAACAGCGCCAAAGAATGATCAGCAGAAAATGACATGCTTTAAGAAAATCCTGGAGTCGATAGTTTTGTCTTTCATCTAACCAGGACACAGGATCATGTACTTGTCCTACTTCTATTGCATAAGGCCTTGTACAGTTACACAACTAAGTACCCTTATCATTGAATTGATACATTGCTTCTTTCCACTAAAATTTTAAATACATGCAGTCTGCTCAGTGGTTACAGCACAATCTACTAATGCATTTCATGGTTCTCGGATTACATATCGTAAGTTGAATCTAATTAGGAGGTTGGAAAGATTTTAGCGGGTCCATGTGAAGATGTCCAATTAAAAGATGTTTTTCCTAGCTATTGATTGTTGGATGTGGGACTTCTCAAAGGTGTTCACCTGAATATGTTAACAAAAACAACTTTTGGCATGGGTGGGTGAGTGGCAGGTTAGAGAAAGTTTCTGTTAACTTTCATGTTTTTAATTTCAGTATCTGGAAACTGTTCGTTTTTATGGTTCAGGAAATCATGTCAATAACAACGAGGTGTTCCATGATAGACATATCTTTCTGGAAGACTATAAAGAAATGAAAAGGAGCTTTAAGATATATGTTTATCCTCACAGGAAAGATGATTCCTTTGCAAATGCACTTTTGCCTGTGGATTCTGAACCTGGGGGTAATTATGCAAGTGAAAGTTACTTCAAGAAGGTCCTTATGAAAAGTCGTTTCATCACAAATGATCCAACCAAGGCAGATCTTTTCTTTCTGCCTTTCTCAATTGCAAGGTTGCGACATGACCCTAGAGTTGGTGTGGGAGGTATCCAAGATTTTATAAGAGATTACATATTCAATGTTAGTCAGAAGTACCAATATTGGAACCGGACAGGTGGAGCAGATCACTTTTATGTTGCTTGTCATTCTATTGGGCGGTCAGCCATGGAAAAAGCAAGTGAAGTGAAATTTAATGCCATTCAAGTTGTGTGCTCTTCAAGCTACTTCCTTCCTGGTTACATACCACACAAGGATGCATGTCTGCCGCAAATATGGCCGAGAAAAGAAGAGCCACATGACCTTCTTTCATCAAATAGGTGGATATACTTTCGTCAATTGCTATTTCTCTTTTGTTAAAGCATGGTCTTATATTTTCCATAGTTAATATTAGATTTTGGAGAAGCAAGCATGAAAAAGGTGATTCTTTTTTCTTCTTTTCTTAATATTGCTTTTTAGTGTTTCATTTTAATATGATCAGTCAAGACCTTCATCAAAAGTGAGTTTTTCCTTGCATCCTTTTGAGCCTCCTTGATATCTACTGATGTGTGGGTAGCAGTTCTCTCAGATTGGTGGGTTGCACTCATCTTGCAGTAATAAATGCAATGTTCTCTTTATAAATTTATTTTGGTAGTTTCTATCAGCTGGGCTGTTTCCTTTTCAAAATATGCTGCTGAATTATAGCTCATTGAAGATAGTTGGTACTTCCCCCAAGGAATATGATAGATAGTTGGTATGAACCACAAGGTTAAATATACGTATGTTCAACTATGTGCACTATTCCGATTGCGCCTGTACCCCTCTTTCATCGTTTCTTCAGCCTTTGGGTTTTGGGCCTGCATGATGATGATGAGGTGATGCAGAGGAAGTCAGAGTATTTTGGTTCAATTATATCATTTATTGTGTCTAAGAAAATAAATTTCTAATAGAGGCCAGGTTTGTAAAACAACAATGTTAATGTTCTCTTCTTTTTCTTGGAAACTGATGTTTACTTGTGCTAGGCATTTGAGTATACCTTTGTGGCTTTGCATAATGTTAAATTCCTAGATCATACACTTGTGAACATTTATGGTTCCCCATAGCTGATAGTGAATCATGTTAACCGGGATATAGCAGTGTAAAATTAGGACATAGGAAGAAAAGACTTTGAGCGAACAGAATTGCTGTATCATTGAACTTCTCTGGGTGAAAATTTGAAAGTGTGCTCATCTTTTCCTTTTGCCTCCAAAAGTAAGTGTTTGATAGAATGCAATTTAACATTTAATGAAAAGCGCATTTGTAACTATAAGCATGTTTTGGAAATATGTTGCTTTGATCTCTACATGAACTGGAACTCATTTTTCTCCCTTTGATTGAAAAAAAACAAAAACAAACATGCAGAACAAAACTTGCGTTCTTTGCTGGAGGAATTAACTCCCCAGTACGGGAAAAGCTTCTTCAAGTGTGGAGAAATGACTCCGAGATTTTTGCACACTTTGGTCGGCTTACCACACCTTATGCAGATGAGCTGCTTGGTAGCAAGTTCTGCCTCCATGTTAAAGGCTTTGAAGTGAATACAGCTCGTATTGCAGATTCATTATATTATGGTTGTGTCCCGGTGATAATTGCCAACTACTATGATTTACCATTCGCAGACATACTGAACTGGAAGAGCTTCTCAGTGATTGTTGCCACTCTAGATATCCCTTTGCTTAAGAAAATCCTTAAAGGGATCAGCTCTGAGGAATATACGTGGTTACAAAGCAATGTGTTGAAGGTGCGCAAACATTTCCAATGGCATCTTTCTCCTATTGATTATGATGCTTTTTACACGGTTATGTACGAGCTGTGGCTACGACGAAGTTTTTCGACAGTTACCTCAAGTAATTTTTGAAAATTCTAAATCAACAAATCATTTTACATGATTCTGTCCATTTCAATTGGATTTCTTCATGTATATATTTCTTTTATAGTTATATTCTTTTATAGTAAACGTAGCCTACAAGCTTAAACCTCAAAATCTGGCTCTGTTCTGATTTGTAATTTTCTGAGGCCATTTTTTATTTGTAATTCACTTCCAATAAATAAGAAAAGCTATAGAGAATTTTTTATAATTGCCTCTAGCTTAAAATTTCTTCCTTCCTCTTTTCTATCCTACTTTGAACAGAAGAAAATGACAATCTTCTAAGAAGGAACTTAAAAGGCTCTTGTCAGAAGCTTTCGCTGTCCCGCTTGCCTATGGAACATAAAACGAGGGACTGTGAGCAACTACTTCACAAGAGCTGTTCGATTAATTCAATGGCACACGTTTTATTAACTCAAAGCCTTAACTAGGGCTGAGTACTTCAAACCGTGAACCAAGCAAATCGGTGGAATCCCTGACCTCCGACATTGAATTATAACACCTCACCACTAGAGAGGCAAGTGTTGTGTTATAATGTACATCAGGATTAATTTAGATACATAGAAACACATCAGCAACACCAAGCGCATAAGGTTTATCTCCACTAATAGCCACATAAGGTTTACGGATGGCAAAAATCCCCGATGGATTGGGTCTCCGACCCTAATGGGAGGATATTTCAGGCAAAATCGGGGGCAACTGGATCCCTAAATTTTAAAAGTCCCCTATCGGTGACAGGCCAAGGATGGTATTGTTATCCTCATCTCTGAACCCGGATTTCACCTTAAGTTGACTTGACTTGAAAAATTGCTCTAATTGGCTCCTCCAAAAATTCTAGAAAAATTACACCATATCTTAAAGGTCTTAGCTACGCTTTCCAACTGGCTTTGCACACAAATTCCACCAAAAAGTCCTACGTTTATTGAAACCCAGTTAAGTGCTCCAGAAGTTGAAATGAAGAAAATAAAGCAAAAATCATTTTTTACAACAAATTATCCTAAAAAGAGAGAGAGCATATAAATGAATATATTTATGAACCTATCCAAGTTCCTCTCAATTCCCTCAAATTTTAACCGAGAGATGTAAAAAATTTAAAAACTTTGTCGTGCTTGTAGTGAATAAGAAGAGCTCAAGCTTGTGTTTTACATTTAGATGGCTTGAGTGAATTGAAATATCCCTCCACGTGAGGGGCACTTGGTCAAAACACCGGAATTTGGATGAATTTGACAAAAAATGAAACATGTCCTTAAATTGCTCAGAATTGAAACTACAAGGATAAATTTAACAAAATTGAAACTATGTGGACCAAAGTGGTAAAACCAACAAACTATAATGACCAAAACTAAATTTTCGCCTTTTTTGAATAGTAAAAAGTCATTGTAGTAAAACCTACAAGCTTAAATTTTCGCCTTTTTTGAATAGTAAAACCAACAAACTATAATGACCAAAACAATCCGAGTACACTTCACCACAAAAGAAAAGAGAGAAAATTCCACAGCATACAGATTTTACCTTCCCTCCAGATTCAAGGACAAGGTGCCACTGCCATACTCTCTCTATCCTCTTTCCGTTCCTTCCATTTTACCGGAAAAATCCCATCTTTCCTGAGAAATTCCTTCTTTCCAATACACTAAAACCCATATCTTTCATAAAAACTTACTCTAGACACCAGATTTGATCTTCCTCCATCTGCTCTCTGTTTGTTTCCTCAGAAAATATTTTAATGATCGATTTTTTATTTGGATTTTAATCAGTTAATAGTCCCTGCTTCCAAGGTTCGTTGACTTGAATTATCATTATTTTATTTATTTTAATTTTGGATATCTGGTATAATAGCCCAGATCAGTTGATTCGGAATTGGCATTTGTTTGGAATTAAAGAAGGATATGAAAGATTCCCAGCTACCAAAGTGAGCATTACGTGGGCATTTCTTTATTAATTTATCCTCTTAGCTTTCTTGGTTAACTAATTTTGATTTTGTTATTGTCTTTTCTTACATGGAGGTTGATCTTGAGTAGGAATTCTACTTGAAATTGGATTTGGAATGTGATGTTATTGGGGAAGTCGAATTCTGTGCTTGATGAGCCAAGATGGCATTCAAATCTAAGATAAAATGGGTTGCTCTGTTTGTCCTCGTTTTATCTTTTGCATCATTGCTTCGGCACCTCTCCATAGCAAAGTATTCCACTGTCGATTTAGTCCAGTATAGTGCATTGACTGCATTCCATAACGATTTCGATACCCTATCTGGGAGACAGGTGGGATTTGATTAATTTGTGTGCGTGTGTGTGTTTTGAGTGTATGTTTTGGGTTGTTTAATGATGGGTTTGTTTTCTTTGTTACAATCTGGCAGAGTATTCCTAATAAGAAGCTATGGGAACCTGTAAAGCCCTTGCAGTCTTTGCAGCCTTATGCCAACCCCAGGAGCAACTATCCTGGTGATGATTTTGCTCTTATTCTTCCATTTGTGTGTTTCTCGTTTATTTCGTTGCTGGGTTATCATAATCTTGCATGGAATAGTTTAAGAATTTGACAGTTAGGAGATAGGACCTAGATGACTTGTTTTTGCGACCAATTTTGGTATTTAAGCAGGAGGTGTCCATGAGACACTTACAATGGTAAATTGACAAATCGGTTACGTTGCATCCATGACCCACACATTTTGTAGTCACGATGCTTCTGTCACCTGTCCCAGATCTTGAGAACTGCAATAGTTAATCCTTATCAACAAACCGATATCCTTGGTATTCTGACTTTTAATTGAATTCCATATTTCTTTGTTCTTGCTTGTCACTGGAGGGTTTGGTGAGCTTCAACCGTTAATTTTTAAGCTGATTGATTACTTTTATTTTCTTTACAGTTCCAAATGAACAGAGCAATGGCTTCATTTATGCAAAAATATTTGGTGGATTTTCAAAGATAAGATCTACGGTACGATTTGTCAACTATGTGAAAGTCATTCCATGATAGTTTGTATATGGTGTTCATAAATCTTTGTTAATTTTCTAGATCTGTGATCTGGTCACCATATCCAGGCTTCTAAATGCTACTCTTGTCATTCCAGACATTCAAGAAAGTACTCGCTCAAAAGGCATCAGGTTCTTTATTCTAGCTTGCTTAGTGATTTTTTTCAAATGCCAATTTTCTGTAATAGTAGATCATATAGTTCATTCCTTCTTACCATTTTTTTTCTCTAACTTTGTCAGCCATCGTTTCAAGAGTTTTACATATCTCTACGACGAGGAGCAGTTTATGGCATCTCTTAAAAATGACATAATCATTGTGAAGAGCCTGCCAGACAATTTGAAGGCAGCAAGGAAAAGGAATGAATACCCTTCTTTTAGACCCAAGAATTCAGCTTCTCCCAATTTTTATATGAAAGAAGTCCTACCAAAGTTAAAGAAAGCCAAGGTTATTGGCTTGGTTATTGCTGATGGTGGATGTCTGCAGGTAGTCATTGTTCTCCTATTATTAATAATATACTTAGCTATTGAAAAAAAGTCATCTTCTTGAGGAAGCATACATGTTCTATTGACGTTGATAACCACGTATTCTTTTGCGCCCTAGAGCTGTCAACTATGAATATTTTTTGTGAAGAAAAAGAAATTACAAAAAAATCAGTTACTATAACTACACTAGATCTGATGTTGATGTTCCACTACACTACTTTAAGATGAGGTGAGTAACAGAACAGGAAGGCCTTAGGAGTTTTAGTTTATTTATTTTTGAATTGCCTCAGGAGCTTAGTTAGCACTATTTTATTAGACTTTCGATGCCCCTTGGATGATTACACTGTTTATAATCAATAATAACATGATTATTCTCTGTATTACCCTAGGTGCATTTAAAATATGTGTTCTGTAGTATATAAAAAAATTGACATGAAAAGGTGCCATCGTGAGGATCTTAGCTCCATTAGTTGATACATATGGGCATGATCTATCATTTTTACCCTCTGTTGGCCTGATTGAAATTTCTCTTCCGCTTTGCTATTGGTCCAGAGAGACCATTCTTTTCTCTCATGATCATCGATATGGTTGTCAGTAGCCAGTGTCTTTTCCTTTCTTTATTGCTTTAGCGATTTCTGCGTTCTCAGCTTGCATGCTTGACAATTGAGTTTTAAGTATTCTTGAAATAATAAAATCCTCTTTTCAGTCAATACTTCCACCAGGCATGGCCGAGCTTCAAAGGCTTAGATGCAGGGTTGCTTTCCATGCACTTCAATTCAGGCCAGAAATTCAAATTCTTGGTCACCGGATGGTGGAGAGGTATGAATCTACCAACCCAATTTTATTTATTTTTTGGCTAAGATTTGAATCGATTGAGCGATATAGTTGTTTAGGGAACTTGATTAGTACAGACTGCTCTTAGACAATAAAATGAATTTCTTATTTGAAGGTTATGGGTGGGTTGGAATTAGGCATAGTAACGGCTAGACTGGAGGGATAAGGTTATGGGATTAGGGAATTGAACCAGTACATGTTAGGTCTGGCTTTCTGGCAAATAAGATATAAATATGCGCGAAATATGAAAATTGAAAGTATAATCCTTGGTGGTTATGCCTGGGTTTTCTAGACAGGCGAAGTGAACGCATCATCGTCTTAAAGATCTTCAAAGGCCGCCTGAAATTTTCTATAATAATTTTGTTAAAATCCTTTTGTTTTATATAAAATATTCAGACTTTCTACGATAATCCTTCAAAGTTTTGGCAGAAGTGTTGTAGGCTCCTGGCACTCGTGGTTCCAAATTAGTATAGTATTTCCTTTTGGGACTAAAAGACTTCAGAAAAGGAATATGTTTAAGTGAACAAGAGTGGCAGATGCTGGAAAATGTAGAAATAATCATAAAATAAAGGAGAAAGTTAGACGAACAAGTTCAAAACTACTTGAATCGCTCTAGGAGCTAGAATCACTCTTATTTGTGAAACAAGGCCTTGTAGCCTCTCTAGATTTGTGAATTAGTCACAAGAAGTAGATTTTTCGGTAAATACTATTCAACAAACCACAGACTTACATGCTTTATATGGATGTGTAACCATGACTTTATTCTGCCACACATTACTTGAAGTCATAAGTTTTATTTGAACCTCTTATTTTAGTCTCCCAATGACTTCTAGGATTCACAAGCATGAACATAATTAAATTTCCTGGTACACAAGACTCTTAGACTTAATTTAAAAATCTGGACCTCTAGACTTCTTGTGACTCTTCAACATTATGTTTTTACTGAAAAAAAATCAGCAAAATTATTATGTGCCATACTAGGGCCTGCTGCAACTTGATCCCACCAATTTACAGTACTGGGCTGAGGAATAAGTTTCTTCTTTGTTTGCTTATACACTTTCAAAGGGGTTCCCCCTGGCTCAACAAAATTTGGATCTGGCGAGTCAAGACTTTGGTGTTCCTCATAGAAATCCGAATTAAGCTGTTGCTTCTCTGATTATGCGTTCCAAGTACAAGCTTAAGGTGGTCGCTGTCTCCATTTGACTAAGAACTCTTTCTATCCTCCATTCCTGGTAGAAACGATCTGATCATGGGAGATGTTCTCTACATCATCATGATCTCTAGATGCTTTCGAATATTGTATAGTTGCCTCATCATACGATGTCCTTCGGGTCAGACATCGTGAAAATGGGAGCTAGAAAATTGAGTATAAGTTGAATTCGTTTGATGGTATGAATTCAGTTGGAACACTATCCTGAGAGTATGTTCAAGACACTTCGAACAAGGCATACAGATCCTTATAAACTCAAGAATGACTACTGCTAACACATATTTTGGAGCTACCATAAGATATGAGACTTAGGCCCATTTTCAATATTGAAGATATAACGAAATTTTCTAGAAAGCATGTATGCTCTCTGGAGATTAGTTCTCATGGTCAAACCTCATATAGAGCATATAAGTCTGCCTTCCTTGTTCTAAACTAGTACATATATTCCTAACTTCTACTCTAGTGATTCTTATGTTTTGGTTATTTCTAAACTTTCTACCATCTGCCACTCATACTTTTCACCTGAACGAATTCATCTAATCCTTCCCTTGCTCTTCTACATCAAAACTACCAAAGACCACACACAAGGTTCTAATAACGCAGCTTGACCAATAACGATATTTGCATGGCATAATTTTACAGCTCATCTCCTGAACTTTCTAGTAATTATTACATACTGACTCCAAAAACAAGCAAAAAGCATTGGTAAAACTAAATATCTGGTAGTGTGGTTATATCCTTCGGGTAGTACTTAGACTAGAATTGCTCTAAGAACTATTTGCCTTCAGTTGATCAATTTTGGTTTTATACTTTATTTCCATAGGTTACGTGCATGGGGCCAACCTTTTCTAGCATTTCATCCTGGTTTATTGAGAGAAACCTTGGCATATCATGGTTGTGCTGAACTTTTTCAGGTACGATGTTTAAGCCTGTCTATCTTTTATATTTGTGGGAAAATAAAAAAATTGTTGATCCACATGCTAATAGCTTAATATTTCGGGAATACTGGTAACTAAACTTTATCATGGTATCAGAGCAGGAGTTCAAATCCCTGCAATTGTGACCTTTTCCACATGTTGGCCTTTAGTGATTGAAAGAGGCCCACATGTGAGGGGGTGTTCCAACTTAAACATAATTATTGTCCCACGTCCTACCAGCTTAAGCTGTCGGGTATAAAACTTTCCATATTTCTGCCTCTGAAGTCGAAGTTAGTGGTAAACAAATTGTTGTATTTTGTTCCATGGTTAGATTTAATTCCAATATGAATTCTGTTTCAGAGCCCTCTACCCCTTCCTGCGGGTAAAAGTGGATCCACCTTAAAATAATTCCGAAATCTAGACAGCTTATTCATTCACTTTCATGGTTATCAAAGTTATCATGTTAACTTGGTAAATTTGTGTAGGATGTTCACACTGAACTCATACAATATCGAAGGGCACAAATGATTAAACGGGGCATTGTTCATGAGGAACTAAGCATAGACTCACACTTGCGTAGAGAAAATGGTTCATGCCCTCTGATGCCTGAAGAGGTAAGCTCAGTTCCAACTTTCATATCCAGTGTATGTTTATGTAAGCACTGTAGTGTACTGGTGTTTCCTTCCCCTGGTTTTTTCTGATTTTTAAAATTTTTTTAACAGTGCCATAGGAATTCTTACATATTAGTAGTGAACTTCTTTGCTGATTGTGATTTTAAGTTTCTAGGCACCTAATTCGGAATTGATTTCAGGAGTTCAGCAAAAACAGAACCTCAAGCATTCTTTCATCAATTCCACCCTTAATTTTAAATACTAATATCTGGAGTGAATTTGTATTTCCAAAAAGTTCTGCGTTATATGTTTGATAAGTAGAGAATCCAGGCCAAAAAACAAAAATAGAGGATGGAATGACTTTAGCACTAGTTAATCGAACCCTATCTTATTATAAAATAAAAAAAACTGATTTTAATATTTTTACTTGAAAATTTTTATTTTCGAAGGGGAAAATGATGGAATAGACAATGAATAAGAATTAGAAATGATCCTTTTTAAAGATATCCACTTAAAATGTGGATTTTGGTCACTGTGATTCCGAAATTACCTAGTTGGCTGGCCCTAATTGGGTCATTACCTTCACAGAATGAATTTGTTTTTTTTTAAAAAAAGAAAAAAAGGTGTGGGGAAGAAATACAACTAGAGTTTGGGTTTGCTAATGAAATGCACTGTCTTCTTTCTACATTGTAAATAGTACTGAAAACAAACAAGGGTGTTCATAAATAACGCGGCCGACTTGAAAACAACCTTGTATATTCTCCTTTGTATAATTGTGAAAGCAACCTCAAGCCTATATCTCTTGCCTTGATTAATAGAGAAGCCCAACTCCATGCGTCTGTGAGCAAGCTCGTTACAAGGAAGCATAGAATAAATTTGATATATATATAGATATAGATATATTTAAATATTACAATTTTGTATACGCGCTATATAATGTGATAAATTTGCTAAAGGTGCATCAATGAATCATCTTATAACTTATAAAGTGCAATGTGAGGACTTATTAATTGATAAATCAGCCTATGTAGTTAACTTGACTAAATCTACATTTGATGTCACTTATGTGTAAAGAATAAAGAATGATTCTTTTAGGTGTATGAGGAGGTATTTACTTATTACTATTAGGAACTGAACAAAATAGGGAAAGAAAGAAAAGCTCCCTCTGAAATATGTATGAACCAAGTTTGAAGGTAAAGTTTCTGCTGGTGCATTAGCTCATTTATTCTTATTGGAACTTTCACAGGTTGGAATTCTTCTTCGTGCAATGGGGTATCCTCCTAAAACAATTGTATATTTGGCTGGTTCTGAAACATTTGGGGGTCAACGTGTTCTGGTCCCTTTGCGTGCCATGTTTCCCAACTTAGTGGATCGCACTTCTTTGTGCAGCAATAAAGAATTGTTGGATATACTTGGACCTGAAACGCCTCTTCCTCTAAATCCTTTTCAACCTCCTCCAGCAAAAAGTGAGGCACAACTTAAAGAAGAATGGAAGAAGGCTGGTCCTAGGCCTCGGCCTCTTCCTCCACCTCCTGGTAGACCTATCTATCAACATGAAAAAGAAGGCTGGTATGGTTGGATTACTGAGACTGCCACCGAACCAGACCTTTCAGCTGTGGATCTAAGGATGCAAGCACATAGACTAATTTGGGATGCTCTTGACTATATTGTCTCCGTGGAAGCAGACACATTCTTTCCTGGCTTTAATAACGATGGCAGTGGATGGCCGGATTTTTCAAGCTTGGTTATGGGACACCGTTTGTATGAGACTGCTTCTTCTAGAACATATCGACCAGACAGGTATGATTAGATGGACTTGAAAGTAATTTCATGAAGTTTGAATGACCCATTAAAATTGATTTAGTCAATGTTTCAAATGGCATATGAATGATTTTGGGGTAATTTAGCTTAATTTATTCTACAATGCCCCAAGTTCATTTGAATCCTAAAAGGCCACTGGTGGGTGGGTTTGGGTTGGTGGAGAAGGGAAAGAATGGTTTAATGGTGATTGGTTAATAGTATACTTCTATTCGTACATTTCAAGAATTTACTTCTTTATTTAGTTTTTTGATAGGTAATTGTGAGGATTTATTGAAAGTTGTTGGTTTGCATACATGATTTTGGACCTCTTCTTTGTATTTTTTTGTTTTTTGTAAAAGGATAATAAGGTGAACACAAAATGTTTTTTCCTTTGCAATATCATGTACTACATGGGGCATATCTGCATGCTCAATTGTGTGTATATTCACGCACACACAGATGGACATATATTTGTCGGGGTGTGGGTCTGGGAAATACATGCGACCTCATTAAAGCAATATATTGAAATATACGTGTTCGCTTCCGCTTTGAAGTGCTATATTAACTTTCTACTTTCTTGAATAGTTAGCTGATTCTCTTTAATAAAATAATAGTTTTCAGAGAGCCTGTGCTGATGTTTAACCATTTCCATAAGATTATTGGTTGCAAAAGGTTAAAAATTGTCTGCATTTTACTTCTAGGAAGAGCTCTTGTTTAACAAATAATTCTTGTTTGTACGTAATAGAAAAAACAAGAATTTTATTATTCGACTTTGTGTGATAAATATTCTTATTTGACTTTGTATGTGCTCTTTTCGAACAGGAAAGTTGTAGCAGAACTTTTCAACATGACCAGGGACAATGTATACCATCCCAAGCATAATTGGACACTCTCGGTGCAGGAACATCTTAAGAAAAGCTTAGGTGAGGAAGGCCTAATAAGGCAATCCCTTTTGTCGAAGCCAGGCGTATTCATTTCACACCCACTTCCCGAATGCTCTTGTAGAATATCTTCTGCCGAGGTTCCAGTTCAGGTAAAAGGTAATGACGGACGAAGTGTGCATGGAGGCGAAGAAGAGTGCCCCAAGTGGATGCAGCATGGTCAGGAAGTTCCTTTGGAATCGGCTGGGGAAGAGGATAAAGTGGAGGACAATGAATTGTCAGAGTACGGAAGTACTCTGGTTGAGCAACCAGAATCAAATGACAGTGACAGAACTAATACTAGTCTAGTCTTTGATCAGGATGATGAAATGGACCCGAATGACTAAAATTGGATTTCCATATGATACAAGTTCTTTTTACTGTAAGGCGGCATCAGTTTCCATAATTTTCTTCTGAAATGGAAAAGTTTTGGAGGTAGAGTAATACTAAGGTTTGATTCCCGGTTCCAACTTTGCCATTTGGAGAGGTATAGTGATGCAGAATGCATATTATTAGTTTTCCTAATTCTACTTGGATTAGTTTTCCTATTATTAGTTTTCCTAATTCTTAAAGATTCCTTCATAGGAAAGGATTTCTTTTTAGTTAATTTGCTTTCCTATTTCTTAAAGTTTACTTTTCCTTTTCCTAGACTAAAAAGGGTTTTGTCTCTATAAATAGAGTTGTTTGTAATCTTATAAGGAGACTTGATTAATGATAAATTTCCTTACTTTAAACTCTCTGATTTCTTCCCTTTCCCTTCGTCTCTTCGATCTCTAATTCTTCTCCTCGATCCCTTATTTCTTCTCTGTTCTAATACTCAAGTATTTACTCTAAATCTACGGGCTGTTCTACATCATATAGGTATTCAAACATATTCTTTGGGTCGATTCTTGGGTTTACTATAACAACAGGAGTTATTGGTGTAGCTTACTGCGAAATGAGGATCGGGTAAGATCAATGAACTTGGGGTAAGCTGATCAGAGTTTGTACACCTTTTTAGCCATATTGAAGCTTTTCAACCATAGGACTACATGTTAGATAAGCCACCTGTGTAATATTTATTATTTTTTATATTTTTTATAGAGAACAAATGACAAGTACACTGAATGATTTACTGCGGATCTTTTGTTAAATTTTTGTTGGAAATTGATTCTTTTGTTGGTTTCATTTCCTGTCAAAATGAGCTTTGCTTTGACAGCAAGTCACAATGGTTTGTTTATACGCGGTTGAAGTTGGATGCCGCATTTCGGTGGAATCTTGGTTGTTTCTCCTTTTTCACGGGCATGAATTACTTTGAAGCTTTATGTTGTTTTGTAGTGAATAGTGATGCAGCATCTCCATAGTGAAGGGATCAAGCTTTGGAAATTTACGGATGAGCTTCTATGTTGATATTTGGTACTTGCAAAATTATTTACCCAAGAAAGAAATTATTTACCCAAGAAAGAATATTGACAGCTCAAAATTTCAGGCACATCTTCAACTAGAGCTAGTTATCTCTAACAGCACAAAGTTGAAGCACTTCCATGTAAAAAGGTAAAAATACAAATCGGAGCAACCGCATGATTCCTTAGAAGAAACACAATTAAATCCAACTTTAATTTCATATAGAAAGCTCCAAGAGAGTCCTAAATAATTGTTTACAAACAAACCAAAACTCGCAGTAACTTAAACCAAGTACATGTCATCACATTGTTAATTGTTACTCATGCAAACTTGCTTGCTACAGCTTACCATTATTTGCAGTACCCTAACAAACACTCACCAGAATGGGAGGTTGTTGTAATCTTAGTTTCATACAAAACATTAGCTTCCACATGTAAATAAAACATAACTGATTAGTTTTATTCATTACTATTAACACCCTGTATTCACACAACATATAAATATAACATAGATTGCAAAGTATGGACCATGGAGAGCTGAAATGCACTACCACAGAGGTTTTATGCTGCATCAGTGGCTGCCAGTGCCGCATCTGTTTGCCTCTCAGCAAGAGTGAGACTTTCACCTTCAGCTTCTTTTATCTGCCTCATGATGTCTAACTTTGTTTCAGATTAGTTTTATTCATTACTTTTAACACCCTTTATTCACACAACATATAAATACAACATAGATTGCAAAGTATGGACCGTGGAGAGCTGAAATGCACTACCACAGAGGTTTTATGCTGCATCAGTGGCCGCCAGTGCCGCATCTGTGGGCTTCTCAGCAAGAGTGAGACTTTCACCTTCAGCTTCTTTTATCTGCCTCGTGATGTCTAACTTTGTTTCATGAAGGGCTTCTATTTTGCCATTAATCTTCTCTAGCTTCTGTTTCAACTTTCCAACATCCTTGGACTTGTCCTTCTTATCAACTTTTCTTTTCTTCTCGCCCTTCTCCTTTTCATCTTTGTCTTTCTTCTCTTTACCCTCCTTTACTTCATCTTTCTGGCTCTGTTCCTCCATTTCACCCTCTGATTCCTTGACATGTTCCTCTATTTCAATCTCCCTAGAAGTAACTTCAACCTTGGTCTTTTCCTCATCCTCTACATTATTGTGTTTCTCCTTACTCTCCTTCTTGTCTATTTTCTCTTCTTTTTTCTTGTCCTTCTTCTTCTTGTTGCCATCATCATCACCCTTGTGTTTCTTCTTTTTATCATCTTTGTCTTTCTTCTTCTTCCCTTCTTTTTTGCTGTCATTGTCTTTTTCCTCATCCTTTTTCTTCCCCTTCTCATCATCATCACCCTTGTGTTTCTTTTTTTTCTCCTCCTCATCTTTCTGCTTCTTCCCTTTTTGTTTGTTGTCATCGTCTTTTTCCTCATCCTTTTTCTTCTCCTTCTCATCATCATCACCCTTGTGTTTCTTCTTTTTGTCCTCCACATCTTTCTTCTTCTTCCCTTCTTTTTTAATGTCATCGACCTTTTCCTCATCATTTTTCTTCTCTGTTTCATCATCATCATTCTCATGTCCCTTCCCATCCTTCTCTTTCTTCTTCTTCTTATTCCCTTCATTTTCCTCATCCACATTATCCGCATCCTCCTCTTTTTTATCTGTGTCCTTCCTTTTCTCTTCATCTTCTTTCACCTTGACCTTATCCTTCTTTTCCTTCTTCAACTCTTTTTCATCCATATCTTTCTCTTTGTGTTTATAATCATCCTTGCCTTCAATCTCTTCTTCCCCTTTGTCTAAATCTTTACCCTTTTCCTTCTTCTCTTTTTTATTTTTCTTCTTTTTATCTCTTTCTTCCCCCTCTCTATCATCTTCTTTATCTTCTAAGCCTATAATATCTTTGTTCTTCTCCTTTTTCTTCTTCTTCTCTTCCTTATCCTTCTTTTTATCCCCGTTGCTCTCTTTCTCTTCCTTGTCCTTCTCTTTGCCACTGTTGTTTTCTTTCTTCTTTTCCTTCTTGGTTATGTCTTTCTCCTTCTTCTTTGATTTCTCCTCGTCTTTATCAATATGTTTCTCCTCATCCTTTTTATGTTTTGGCTTCTCTTTTACCACTGACTTGGTCTTTAATTCAAGTTCCACCTCAGCCTTCTCCTTCTTTAAGTCACCTGGTTGTGCATCCTTGGTCTTGATCGCTACATGGGATTCTTCCTTTTCAACCCTTTCTTCCCCTCTATGTTCAATTTTGTCTTCCATCTCCAGATTATATCCTAAAATTGTAAACGTTAAACTGTTTCCTCTGGACCTGAGATTACCCGAAACAAATGTAAATGTAAGACGAGTAATCTGAGAACAAATGCAGTAGAATATGAAAATCCTAATACTTGGTGAATTATAAAATCGCATAATTAACAAGAACAAGAAAAGCCATTGTGTTTGCCTAAATAAGAATAAATTGTTTACGTCTAACTATTAGAGCTCGGTAGTCAGCACATCACAGCCAATGCTTAAACAATTGGAAGATTACAGATATTTCATCTACATGTTTTACAATAAAAATGCAAGCTAATGAAACTTATATTCCTTTCTTCAATCCTCATGAAAAATCGACCCAAAGAGTCTTCCAAAGAGCTTAGATGTCGGAAAAAGTTATGCATATCTTTTGTGGCAAGCAAAAACGAGACAAAGAGGCTATACACATGTACTAATTAAAATAAATATTTAAGCTTCAAAATATGCAGTTTTGACTGATCACTGCTAGAAAGTTATATCAAATGTCTTGTCTTTTTAGTATATAGTTCCTAGAATATTACTATAGACTGACTATCAATTTTGGTGTGCAAAACTGACAACTTGAAAAGGTATGGAGGATGGATCTCAAGCAATGAAAAATTTCAAAGATGTGAAATTCGGTAGGACTGCAAGATTGGATTATAGACCATACATTCTGCTTTGTTGCACACACTAGTTCCTGAAAGCAAAAGTAAGGCTCTCCCCAGATAAAAGGGGATTCTTTCATCTACTATGATATGATTGGTTCTGAGGAGAAACTATCACTCTATCCAAGTTTGCTACAAACAGGAATTTTGAGGCTTGTCTAGTCTACAAAATATCTTAGCAAAAGCATTAGAATCCCGTGGAAAGCCGTATTCGATGACAGTCGTATGTATGGCTTGGAGAGATTAATTTCAGTTGATTTTGTTATAGCCTATATTCTTTAAACATTAGGGGGTTTCTTCCAAATTGACTTTTATTTTTGATTTTCAACACAAAACACATTTTGACCCCCTGAAACTTGAATGAAGGAACTCTTTTTGGTCCTTCACTGGTATATATATATATTTTTTTCTAAACAACGGTTTGAGTACAGAATACGTAAAGTATTTTATAACTTTTTCTCTACATTCCCACTACACAAAGTAAGTAAATAGGTTGATAAAATCAAACTAAACTGATAAAAGAAAGAAGAAGAACAAAGAAGCCATTTACAGATTCAAGAGAGAGAGAGAGTGCACTTGAATAGTAAGGGATTAAGGATCTGTACTTGCTCAACCATCTAATTGTGTGCTTAAATTGTGAAACCAGTAAGTAAACAAACCAAGATGAATACAAAAATATAGGCAAAGCTTCTGCCTCACATCAAGTAAAAGCAACAACAACAAAACTTCAATTCTCATTCACAATTCCAAAGTCAAAGTAGCAGCAGCTAGACCTAGAGTGATTTGCAAGAAAAATTGGCAATAACTCCAATTCTGTGTGTACCTTAATTTGTGTTTCCTCAAAGGAAAAGAAGAACCCAATACAGATTGCTGTGTTGTGTTTGTAAGTAACAGTGAGCGAGAGAGAGAGAGAGAGAGAGAGAGAGTGGTTTTGCAGGTTAGCTGAATGTGAAAAGTGGTGTGTATATATAGCCTATTACGAATGAAGGCTGTTTGGGCATTGATTACTTCACTGGTAGCCACCTGTCAGTTTATTCGTCAACACGGCAAGGACCGAAATTTTACGCGGATGGACCTTAACCTTTGCGTACGTATCCATGGTTTATGGTTGTGTCTTTAACTCCCTCCCTTCCTACGTCGGTTCTTTCTTCTCCAACACTTGTGACAGCTGTGACTTCACAAATATAACACTTCTGACGCGGATTATTGGAAGTTTCATTTCATTATTTACTGTAGTGCCCTTGAAATTAGGTGATTCATTTTACTCTCCTGCCTGACCAACCATTTTATCATCTACTCTCAACTTCATCCAAAAATCTATTAATTTTGATGATGTGACGTGAATATTTTGGTAAATTTACACACTTGAGCCAATTACTTGTCAAATTCAGCGACTTATCTGGCAAATTGGAGCCCACATGTTGAATGTGGGTTTTGCTCGCGTAATTTTGCCCCAAATTGGGGAGATGATGATGAAATTGGTCCTACTTGTGAGTAGTTATAGTGTAGTATGGGAATACGGTCACGTTGTATAACTTGTGTTGTGCTTTTTCACCGTGACATTCAGAATTAACCACACCACAATATAAACCACACTTGGATAGAATAATATAAACAAGAAATAAAAATAGTGCACAAGAGATTGACAAGGTTCAGCAAAATCATGCCTACATCCCCTAATAGAGTACTTCACTATGAGAATACTAACAGTATAAGATACACTTGAGTTAAATCAACATAACCCAAACCCGAAACCTTTGTACACCCACTCACAATGTTTACCAAGAACTCTATCTCTCTCACCCACATATTTCTCCGTACTCTCTAACTTTCTCATGGAATGCAACCAACACAAAACAAGCTACACTTCTATTTATATACAAGTCTTGAGTGGGCACCAAGCTAGGGAGAAGCGTTTTCAACAAGCTTCCTTCAATATGAAGACTTTACCTCCTGACAACTCTTACCAAAGCCATCATTGCATGAAACTACCACTTGATGCACCGCCTATTAGCTGCACCAAAAGTCAAGGATTGTTGCACCATCTTTACCTTGTAGCTTATCCGACACTTTTAACTTCTGGGTCTAATATTCCTTAAAAGAGGGAAATATCAAGGGAGTTTTGGTTTAAACTCAATAAGAAGTTTATTATTATGGTAGATAATAACCCAATTTCACCTAATCTAGCTAAGGTCAATGACTAAAATATAGGGAGCTGATTTTCCCACTCCCCTTTTCTCCACTTGCACTCCCTTCTGCTTTTTAATGATTTTTCATCAATTTTTTCTTTTTTGTTCTTTTTCTTTCCTATTCTACCCTTACCCTACTTTATTTCTTTTTACTTCACTTTTATATCATTTCTTTTCCTTTATACTTAATTTTTCAACTTGCAAAATTATATTTTTCCTTTCATCAAGTAAGAAATAATTAACACTGTATATTTGTCTAGGCAAAATTATATAGTCCACCTGTTACAAAAACACATGCCCACAAATAAACCTTGCAACCATAGGGAATTTTTTTTTTTTTTTTTTGGTGAATAGGCAAAATATTTCTTTAGTGATCCATTTGCATCTGGCATCTGGCATCTCCCACTCTTGAACTAGGAAATAGTGATCGGAAGAACTCCACCGAACAATTTTAATCCTTTGTATCCATTCGAGAACAAAATATAAATATTTACTTAGATGCTTCATTGGGTTGTTCAGATAACATGGGAAATAAAAGAAAGCAAAATACTTAGCTCCATTGGCATGTTCTTTTTTTGGTCAATAGCTGAAATTTCATTGAAAGCCAGAAAAGATAGCTAAATAGAGATAGCAACAAGAGCAACAACCAAAAAGTATAGACAAAACCATCGTGGTTGCCAAAAATTTAGCTTCATTAACCAAACTATATCATTCCATACAAGCGCAGAGAAAAGCTATAACCACAAAAAAGATAATTTAGCTCCATTAACCAAACTGTATCATTCCATACAACACTTCTTCCTTTTGTTAAAAAAAGACATGTGAAATAAGGATGAATCCATCCATCCACTTCAAAATACCTACAAGAAAGAAGACTAATTAATTAACAAACTAATTGATCTCTCATAATATTATTTACTACTATAAAATTTGATGAGATACAATTCCCTTTAATAAGAAGACATGTACAATTACTTTGAAAATTATGAAAGAATAAAAATCTGAGACTAATATGCATAAGAAGTACCTTGCTCTTTGCATATCTAAGCTCCTAATGACAATTTGGTTAGTAACATTCTTTGGTTCTTCTACCTGTAAATATGTTAGCTGAAAAAAATTATTATCTATTAACTACAACAAAGATAAATAGTACTCACATACTTGATAAAAAAAAATAAAGAATTTGGCATACAAATACTTACATTTCTATCCATTTCCAAAAGGTAGAAATGGACAAGTACTTTTATTGTGACCAACACCTTTGCAAACACTACATTTACGAGAATTTTCAACTATCTCAAATTTTGAAGGTTCACGCCTTGTAGAGCTAGATTCCTTTCTCTTCTTTGACCCTAGTGGACGTCCTTTATGAGGTTGAATCTTAGGCTCCAGAATTAAGGGAAAAGAAGTACCAACAAATTGAGATAGTTGTCTCCTTGTATCATCTTTTTGAAGAATGGGCAGTTTTTCATTCTTTTCTTTGAAGTCCAATAGAAGACTATTTATTTGATCATCTTCATCATCCAAACTTGCATGTTGATCATTGTTAAACAATCGTGCATCGATCCTCCACTGATTATGTATGGCATTTAAAGGCAATACTTGAATTTTCATATCCTTAATCATGTGTCCACAAGGAATACCCATCATTTTGAAAAAATGGCCTGTGCATTGAGATGAAAGATTACCATATTTTGCAGCTTCATGTTGCTTGTATAACTCATTTAAAGCAAACATAGATACATGAGTAACAACTTCTTTAAAGAATGGAATCCGAAGTCTATGTGGAACACGAACCTTTTCACTTGAGAGTTGAGTTTTGATTTCTTGAAATTGATGTTCAATAGCAAGACATATTTTTTCTTTTACCTCACGAAGACCTCCGGTTGAAACTTGAAGATACCTCTTTAGTAATGCATGTGCACCTTCAACTCTTGAAGTAGCCCGATTACCAAAGTGTGCAACATCATCTGTCCATGCACTCACAAATTTTTCTTTCAATGGCAGCCAAGTACCTCTAATATAGTTCAAAACAGTTGCATTCTCCTTGTACTCTTTTTCAAAATGATCCCAAGCTTTATCGAATGATGATTCATTTGGAGATTTGATTAAATCAGCCCAAGTAGATAGGAAAGCAACCCAATCAACTTCTTCTCTAAAATGAGGTTTACAATTTGCAAGAATGTTTTTCTCAATATGCCACACGCATAACAAATTACAAGCACTTGGGAATACAATGCGTATAGCATTCATTAAGGCCAATTCTCTGTCTGATATGATCACCAATGGCTGATTATGAACTCCCAAAATTTTATTGAACATTTCTAGAGCCCACACATAATCCTTCTCTTCTTCTTTTTGCATGAAGACAAAACAAGAGTAGAATGAAGTGTTGAAACTTGAAACTCCTATTATATCCAATAATGGCATCTTATACTTATTAGTTTTATAAGTGCAATCCATCAAAAAGACATGTGGGTAACTCTTACTCAATTCAATTGACATAGGATGAGCAAAGAACAAATGAGTCAAATGCCCTTCTTGGTCATACTCAATGTTATAAGAGAAACCACCTCCACCAAGTTCATCCAATAATGCTTGAATAACCGTACGTCCTGCTAGGCTCTCCTCCAAAATTTTAGCCTTCTTATTGTAAATGTTTCGGGAAATTGCTAGAAGATGAGGATTGCTCTGTCGAAGTGAAGAGAGAATTTGGCGCGGTGGTATGCCAGCCATACTCATCTCTTTAATCCACATAATTTCCTCATTTGAAAATCGACGACAATAGGGATGTCCAGACATGTCCGTTGAAGGTTCATGATTATGCAACAAACTTTTAATCTCCAACTTCCAAAATCCTTGAAGTTTCCTTTTCTTTTTGCCCCAAATTTCAAATGGACAGTTTATGAGGCGAGATGCTGATTTCTTTTTTCTTTCCTCTAGTGGAACTCTTCTACTTTTATAATTACCGCCTCTATCACAACCAAGGACAACATATTTCTCAGATTTAGATCTTCTAATAACCAGTGCATACCCTTGCACAAAGGCAATCTTACGAGCAACTTCAATGAGGTCTTCCCGACTTCGAAAATTTTTGTTTGTCAAAGAGAGCATTTTGTCACTTTTATCAATCGATGCTTCACTGCCTATATCACAAACCATCCAATTTATATAAAACATAAACTACACATTGGCTACAGCTATGAAGAATGTTTATGCTTCACTGCCTGTCACATATTAGTTAAGAATGAATATATATGACAGAAGAGGTACTACTATGAGACATTTCGTCAAGCAGCCGGTAGGCGCCTCCAAAGGATCGCACCAGCAGGTCACCACGACCTCTACCCAAGGGCAAAAATAAAGAGATAGCAGTACCACTAATTTAAACTTGTCTATGTGTGCACATGAGAAGATAAGCGGGCAAAAGAAAATCAGCTCCCTAAAAAAAACCATCAAAATTGAATTGCAATTCATCAGAGCACCAAGTATTTCGTAAAACTCAACCTATGAATAAGATAACAGGTAATGCTCAGCAAAGTGAATTTCTTTTTAATACAGAAACATCTTCTAGAGTTCAAAAAGCTTCCTTTTGGACACAGATGTAAACCATCAATGCTCAGCATCTCCCCACAAGGTTAACAAATACGTTATGAAAAGGTTAAACATAAAGATACACACACATACATAAAACCAATATGCTAATTCACTGCTAATAATCAATAAAGTTAGATTAAGTAAGAAATAAAACGTACCATGCACAATATCTTGAGAATTTGAAGGATTACTAAATTCTGGCATTCCACTCAAATCACTGTTGCCCACCATGTCTAAAATCCTCTGCAACTCAGACTCTAATTTTTGTTCTTCATCCATAGCTAACCTTTCGCCAATAATTAAGAGTATTTGCCTTGGGTAGGAGAAGGATTGTTCTATTCCATGACTGGCTCTGAGAGTAGCTCTGGGTATGAGAAGTGGGAAAGACACGATGAAGGAGAAGAAGAGGGTTTAGGTATCAAAATAGAAGAAGACACTCTAAAGAAGACGCTCTGACTTCTTTTTTATTTTTTTGGTTTTATTTTCTGTTAACTTTTCATAATTTTAATTATCAAAACATTAATTTAGGGTAAGGGTAGAATAGGAAAGATAAAGAACAAAAAAGAAAAAATTGATGAAAAATCATTAAAAAGCAAAAGGGAGTGCAAGTGGAGAAAAGGGGAGTGGGAAAATCAGCTCCCAAAATATAACATCTAATTTTACAATAATGTAATTAAAAAACCTCAAATTACACACATTGTCACTTCTTCTAAGTCAATCACACAATACCACATGTCCACCTCCAACAACCTCAAAGGAGGAAGCCTCAATCACAAACCATTGTACCAAGTTGACCAAAAAAAAAAACAAACCACTGCACCAACCTTGTTTTTGTGATTTTTTTACAGTTCCACAATATTATATTAACAGTCAAACTGTTTTTTAAAAGAAAAAAAAATTTTATTTCAACACCGATTTTGCGCACGATTTGTACCAAATCCCTCAAGCTCTAGATTTATACAATTCAAAGTTACAAAAATTTATAAGTTTTAAACCTTATATATATTATATTGTTATTTTTTAGATTTATAAAATAGAAACTGCTATGTAGTGTGTATTTTTATGACCATATATAACTTTCATTGTTTGTAACTTCAAATTGTGGGTGTAGTAGAGAGAGAGAGAGAGAGAGAGAGAGAGAGAGAGAGAGAGAGAGAGAGAGAGAGAGAGAGAGAGAGAGAGAGAGAGAGAGAGAGAGAGAGAGAGAGAGAGAGAGAGAGAGAGAGAGAGAGAGTCTGGTGCATGAGAAAAAAAGGTAAAATAAAAAGACCAAAACAAGGGTTTAAAATAAATTCTTCTATAAAGTTGCTCCAAAATTTTACAAGGGTACAAGAAAATAAATGAAACCCTACCACTCTCTCATCTAATTCAGCCTCAACTCGCCTATCATCCGACTTTAGGGGTTTAAGCTTGCAAAGTCTATAAAGGGGTGAGTGAAACCACAACTCAGTAGGGACATAAAACCTTACCACAGTAAATTGATATAACTAAATTAAGTGACATGCAATCACACAGTCAAATATCGTATCAATGATAATAATGCATGTATGCTCTTCATTTATTCTCGTTAATTAATATAACTAGACAAGCAGACCTCGCATGTCCCATACCATGCTTGTACCACTTGGTCTCGAATGTCCATTTATATGAACTAACACTCATCTCAATCATTCATAATCCCACTTTGGTTAGTCATCTTGCCTAACTCCTTGTTGCCAGTCCCGTATCACCCAATAAAAATCATGTGCACATTGTGATCTGGTACCTACCCATAGTTAGACTCAACTACACAAAAGATCCTTTCCATTACCCTATTTTCCATAATTACTATCTCAACCCAAGAGTTCCAACCTCATCGATAACATATGAACATGCCAATATTAATCAAATAATTAACAACACATAAATACCCAATATCAAGAATATAAACTAAATTATAATATTGTTGAGGCCCAAAAAATTCAGGGTTGGGCCCAAATAAATTCCCGGCCCAGTGCGACACCTTATTAAGAAAAGACCCGATTTGGAGCACGCAAAAGTTCGTTATACACGCTTGCACGAGCCACAGTCCACGTGCCATGCCAAATAAATAATCCGTCATGCTAAGAATTGAGATAAGCCAATAAAATGCACTGGCTCTACGAGCCCATGCTAATTATCCCGTCAAGAATCATATCCCTTTCCAAAGGTGATAAAATTCGAGCACGCCAATCAACATGCCATGCCAAGCAGAAAATCATTATTTTACACCTAGCCACGCTATAAGTTTAAGTGGGCCCAAGCCACACAAATGCCCGGGGCTTGCTGAGTGGGTTGTGGTATGGATGGTTACGAGCATTCATGAGGCCCATTGATGAGCTGAGAAATGGAAGTTTTGGGCTGCTTGGGAGCCCCAAAACTTGAGTCCATTTCTTAAGCCCAAATATGTGGGTAAGCATGAAAGAGAGAAAAAGCTAGCCCATTACCTTAGAAAATTGGCCAATCACCTTAGTAAAAATAGTTTATCACTTTAGAAGCTGGCCCATTCCCTTAGTAAACTAACCCATTACCTTAGGAAATGGCCCAAGTGGCTTAGAAAATATCTAAAAAATCTCCAGCACATGGTTTGAAATGAAACCACGATAGAAAACCAATAGATGTTTGTACGCTCAGGCTGCTGGGAGACTCCAGCACATGGCCAAAGACAAACCCAACGCAAGCCACCAAAAAAACCAAGGGATACTTGAGCAAAACACCCTTCAGACCAACACCATTACCCACTTCTTTCTCCTACCATCTCTTGCCATGAAAGAGGCGAGGAAAGAAGGTGAGGTAGTAGCCAAAAATAGGAGTTTAACACTGAAGCAACTACGAGAAGGCCTTAGAGCTCCCAAAAATCTTGTCTTTATGTGTTTGGACATAGGAAGATTTCACAAAAGAGGTTGAATCGAAGGAAGAGAAGAGAAATGGAGGAGAAGACTTAGCAAAATTAGAGAGAACAAACTAGGGTTTCTTGGGAAGGAGGAGCTTCCAGCGGCTATAAAAGGAGGTACCTCCTACCCATTAAACACAACCACACCCACTACTTCACCACTAGCTACAACCAACAACACACATCCAGAGAGCAAGCATTATCTCTTATCCCTGAAACCTCTACAATTTCGAGCCTCATTCCTCCATCTCTTCCCATTTTCTCTTCTGGTAAATCGTTCCAGAGCTTGACAGAGTTTTCGTGAAGCTGCCGGAAACTACTCAGCACACCAATTATACCCCCCCATCTCTCTCTCTTTTCAACAAACCTTCTTAGAATCCCTTTCCCCCCTTCCTTAGAACCCCTGTTTCTCATAGGAATTCACAGCCCTCTCTCTCTTTAATGCTAAACTCATGATTGCTTTGCTCCCATGCCACAAGCTTCTCATGCCAAGCTAGGAATTTATTTGTAAGCGACCGTTGTTTTTGTTGGTGAAGATAACCAGGGTGCTTCCTAAGGCTCCACTACCCTTTCGAAGCATTCTTGGGGTTTGATTCTTGAACTCAGACACAAGGGGCAATTTCACACATTTGGCTCTTTACGGCAGCCCAGGCCTGCGTTAGCTGCAGGAACGAAAAAGCCCCCACAAATATCAAGCATAATATAGTACTCACGAAATTTAATTAAATCAATCTCCGTAAAGGCTCTCCAAAAACTTCGATTCCAAGCATAGCTCCAATTTAATAAAACACAAGCTAAACTCCAAGAATTACATCACCTCTCTCTCTCATTTCAATTGCACAAGACTTCTTAATATCCTTCCCACCAGGGCCCGACTGCTCAGTAAGGGAATCCAAGGGGAACTCGGTGACTGTGTGTTGTGCGGAGCCAGGGAGGAGACTTTACCGCATGTGATGCTAGAGTGCTCTTTCACTGCGTCCATTTGGATGAATAGTCCTCTGCGGTCTGACTGGACTAAAAGGAGGTCTCGGGACCTCAATGTTTGGCTAGAACATATTCTGTCAGGTGGGGATAGTAGGAAAATTGAGCTTCTGTTTATGCTTATGTGGAACCTCTGGAACGAGAGAAATACGGTTGTTTGGACGGCGAAACGGCGAAGCCCTTGTGAGGTTGTTGATGGAGCGGTGCGGTTGTTGCATGAGTTTAAGGGTCACCAGCCTACCCCGTAGTTACCGCTCTCACGAGCTCAGGCCAAGTGGCAGAAACCGCCTCTTGGTGTGATCAAGATTAACGTAGATGGAGCTGTCAATGTACATACTGGTGCTGGAGGTGGAGGGATCGTCGCCTATGATTCTAATGGGCGTTTTGTGGCAGCCCGTGCGTGCAGCTTTCGTCATGTTTCCTCCCCTGAACATGCTGAAACTCTAGCTCTCCGTGAGGCCCTCCTTTTCGCCTCTGAGCTTGGTTCGGGCCCTAAAATGTTTGAAGGCGACGCGCTAGGTGTGATACGGTCTGTTCAGATGGAGGTCGAGGACAGGTCCCCCTTCAGCCTTTTGTTCTCAGATTGCAGAGTTTTATTGTCCCAGCTTGAGGACACTTCTATCCACTTTGTTTTTAGAGATGCTAATCGAGTCGCGCACCGCTTAGCTCGATTGGCTATCACCCTACCAGAAACATCTACGTGGCTTCAGGACACCCTTGTTGTCGTGGTTGATGTACTGGTAGAGGACGTTATGTAATCTTTTGGTTTGTTTTGCAATGAAATCGCTTTTTCTCAAAAAAAAAAAAAAAAAAAAAAA
>NW_018923095.1:10014-23199 GCF_002207925.1 Prunus avium | reverse complement strand
ACGAAAAAAAAAAATTTATAGCCCTTCTTTTTGCATGCATGTGCCTCAGTGATGGTCTTGATTTTGGAAATTTTGGATGAATTTGTTAATTCTCAATAAAATTTTGTAAATTTTGGATTCATTTCACTAGCTAACTAGCAAGTTTGAGACTTCCACAGTGAACTAAAAGACTTGCCCTCCTAATTCTTTACGCTTCATAGAATCTGGACTGCAACGTCTTTGGGTGACATGTTGTCCTGTAATTGAGGCTTTGGTATCTTATACTTTTATTTTGTCTTCCCCTCATGTTGCCTTTCTATATGAAGACATAATTTTGTTTCAGTTAATCGAAATTCATATACTCCGTTTAAAAACAATATATACCAATTCCCTTGTATTCACCTCCTCAACAGAACCATGGCTGATCTTGCCTTTCCTTTGGCAACCAAACTCATTGAAAAGCTCGGGTCCTTTGCTTCTGGGCAGATCTGCTTGGCATGGGGCGTTAAAGCTGATCTGAAAAAGCTTCAGCGCACGATGTCCATCATCAAAGATGTTCTCTTGGATGCCGAACAGAAGCAAGCTCATAACCAGCAGATACGCAGTTGGCTAAGACAGCTTAAAGATGTATTTCTCGATGCCGAGGACTTGTTGGATGAGTTTGAGTGCGAAGCTTTGCGGAGGGAAGTGGTGGAAACATTTCATGGCACAACTGGAAAGGTACGCCGTTTCTTTTCTCGTTCTAATCCAATCGCATTCCGTTTGAGAGTAGGTCATCAAATCAAGGGGATTAGAGAGAGGTTAGATGAGCTCAAGTCCAATAAGGCTATATTTGATTCTCTCACTAGTATTGATCATCATGGAGGTGGTGGTGATTATCATGAAAGACCCTTCGTTCCTGCTTCAAAGGTTATTGGTAGAGAGTCTGAGAAGGAAAAAATTGTAAATCTGTTGATGCAACAAGGTGATGATGATCAAAGTGGGAAGTCTACTAACAAAGTCTCTGTCATTCCGATAGTGGGGATTGGGGGTTTAGGGAAGACCACACTTGCCAAGTGGGTGTACGATGATAAAAGGGTCGTTGGGCATTTCGAATTGAGGATGTGGGCATCTGTTCCGGTGGACTTTGAACTTACTGAATTGACAAGACTGATTCTTGGTTCTGCATTAGATACAGAGATCAGTGATAAATTGACTCTGGATCAGTTGCAAGGAAGGCTACGTGAAGCTTTAAAGGATAATAAATTTCTGCTTGTCTTGGATGATGTTTGGAATGATGATGCTTTGAAGTGGAGTCACTTGAGAGATCTAGTGACAGAGGGAGCCAAGTCAGGAAGTAAGATTTTAGTGACGACAAGAAGTATCGCAGTTGCTGAGATGATGGGTACCATTCCAACAAACATTAATTTAGAATTTCTTTCTTTTGAGGATTGTTTGTCTTTGTTTGTAGAATGTGCTTTTAAAGAGGGACGTGATAAAGACTATCCTAACCTCTTTGAAATGGGAAATGATATTATCAGAAAGTGCGGAGGGGTTCCACTGGCAGTGAAAACTTTAGGGAGTCAACTATACTCAAAGATTGATGAACGGGAATGGAAAATGGTGAGAGATTCGGAGATATGGGAATTGAAACAAGAAGATTCTGGGCACATTTTACCTGCTTTGAGATTGAGTTATACCCGATTGCCTCCTCATTTGAGACAATGTCTTGCGTATTGTTCCCATCTTCGAAAGGATAGGATTCAATTTAGTAGTTTTAGTTTGATCAGATATTGGATGGCACATGGAATCCTTGATCAGTCTCGTGCTCATGGGAATATGGAGTTGGAAGACATTGGAGAGCTATATTTTAAAGATTTATGGGCGAGATCCTTCTTTCAAAACGTTACTGATTATCATATGTTGTACAAATTTGATATGCATGATCTTATCCATGATCTTGTACAATCAGTTGCACAAGGTGAGTGTTTTACAGTGAAGTCTGCAAACACCGAAGACATATCTGAAAATGTTAGACATTTGACATTTTTGGAAGTTGCCCAAAATGTTTCAACAACCTTGCAAAAGTTGAACAAAGTGCGGACTGTAACAGTAGACAGAATAGACATTGATGAATCCTTCCTTCGCACTCACTTTTCAAGATTCAAATATTTGCGAGTGCTTGAGTTACGTAGAAGTTCATTACAAGTGCTGCCAAGTTCCATTGGTTCCCTGAAACATTTGAGATATCTAAACTTGAGTTATAATGAAGCAATAACGAAACTCCCCAATGCAATTTGCAGATTGCAGAGCTTGCAAAGTCTATATCTGTTTGATTGTGAGAATCTTGAAGAGTTGCCCAAAGATATAAGCAAATTGATCAGCCTCACAACACTTGAATTAACCACAAAACATACAAGTTTTCTAGAGAATGGGGTGGGATGCTTAAAATCACTTCGAGTTCTTATTATTTTCAGGTGTAGTAATTTAACCTCTTTGCCACGTGAAACGAGCTATCTTGCTTCATTACAGACTCTGTGGATATTTAAATGCAAACAACTGGATTTGGGGAACGTAAATTGCCAAGGAACTCCACTGAGGCTCCAAAAATTGTGTATTATAAATTTACCACGGATGGTGGCATTGCCTGAATGGTTTCAAGGAGCGGCTAACACCCTTCAAGTCTTGATTATTGGCCGGTGTGAGAATTTGGAGGCATTACCTGAGTGGTTGACAAGTTGCACATCACTAAGAAAGTTGGTTCTATATTCATGTCCGAAATTGTCGTCTCTGCCAGAGGAGATGCATTCTCTTACCTCCCTAAGAGTTGTGATTGATGATTGTCCTGGATTGGAGAGGAGATGCCAGCACGGCATTGGAGAAGATTGGCCCAAGATTTCTCATGTGCCACATGTTTCCTTTCACTTCTTCTATTGATTTCTCCATATATAATATATGCGAACAAGGTGGGTCCTCTCGTGTGTTTATTTTGTACTAATTCCTAGTTTCTTTCTTCAGCTGTTAGTATTTTTTTTCTTTCCCTTTGTTTGTTTGTTTTCTTGCGTCCAATACTGGGTTGTGTTTTATTTAGTTTAGATTGTGTCATGCTTGATCAATTTGATTTTATTTAAGTCAAGGATTGTAAATATCATTATGGTGTGCACAACGACTTTGTTTACTTCCTTTGTATCTCTTGCTAATTTTAGTATTGATTGTATATGCAATTAATGTGATGATTTCATCCGTAATATAATCTCAAACTACCTTATGATAATACTATTTTTTTTTCTTTTTTTTTAGTATGAGGTGGCTTTATATTCGCACATATAACTCTTGTCATCAAAGCTGCGAAAGCAGAAATTAATTAAATTACAAATTACAATCAGGTTGGCACTGATTATTAAATCCAATTTTTCTTTAATAACCAAGTTCTCGGTTAAATTTTACTCTCATCATTAAGCTTATTTCACTGAATTCTTTTTTAAAAAACTTGTCAATTTCAAATAACAAAGTCTGCAAACTTCTTACTTTCTTACAACCAGCACCTACTAGCATAACTTCAAGACATGATATTGGAAGGCAACATGTCAAGATGTAAGAATCAAACAGGAGGTTCATTTAATTATCAGAACAGCCCAAGACGAGGCCAAAGTTTTAGAAATAAAAACAGAAAACTAAAGTCTTCCTAACTGCTGATAAGTTACTAGTATTGAAAAACAACTTAAAATTCCCTCTAGACTAGAATTTCGAATCTTTAGGTTTTTTTTTTTCTCCTTGGCTTTAATTTGTCTAATATCGAGATGTGCTCAAATTTTGGGACCCTAAATAGAACCATTCATCTATACAAAAGGTTAAACAGTTTTTTTTATTTTTTATTTTTATAACCCTTAAATCCTAGAATTTGTTTCATTGGGGCTAAACAGAACAGTTTTTTCCTTAACCCTGCAATCTTATAAACAGCTTTATTAATTGTTTAAACTTGAATTTTTAAATTTAATTCTTCAAATAGATATGATGGTTAAATTTACGAGTAGTGAGATTTGAAATTGAGAGTGCAAAGGGTGTTAGCTCACTACCTTTGTCAACACCTCAAATAATATTAATATCAATAAAAGTATACTCATTTCACTTTTAATCAAGAGATTTTATGGTATTTTAGAATTACGTAAATTTCATTGCACATTATGAATAGACCAAAACTAAATAACAAATCACATAACATATGTTGAAAATGTTAGGGCTGGCCCACCATCTTAGTCTGTTGAAATCATGATTAGCGGTCAATGACCCGATGCTTGGCAATCCATCATCATCATCACCTTGCGCAAGGTTGATGTTTCCCTAAACATAATTACAAAACAATCGGATCAGTCAGTCTCATCAGCTTCATATCACTTTCAATAAGTACCACAAAACAAACAAGTGTTACAGAAAATGAAGTGAAAATCTTGAAATCACTTTATATCTTTGCGGAGCGATGTGAAATGAGTTATAAAAGGCCATTCTCTTTTTTGGTTGGAGAGTTGCCATTAAACTCACAAACAAACAAACAAAATGCAAGAAAAAAGTACCTCTGTCCTCACTCATCATTGACAAGTAATATGTGTGTCCTGTGTCTTAACATAATTACGGGAGTAATTGTGTGAGGGCGCAAAAAAAACCTTTCCTCCAACCATCTTTCAATTATAATTTTTTTAAAATTTAAATTTTATCAAACATCAGATATATCGATTGAGGATTGAGGTTAAATTTGTTTTTACTCATGTGACGAGTAAGTTCAATGATCTTATCGTGCATACACTATGCCAAAGCCCCCTCCCTACGGTGGTATTTCTTAAGAGAAAAAATGCATTGATGATTCAGCCACAAAGCAGAGAGAACGAGAGAAATTATAAAGAAAAATAAAAATAAACAAAACAGTTTGTCTTCACCGTTGAATTTGGGGATAAATTATAATATTTGTACCCATGCCATCCTCAAGTTGTCTTTATAATATTTGTACTCACCCACCCTCACTTATTTGTAGGAGATGTCTTTATAAAAATACTTGTAACCTTCAATAGTCTTTTTAATACCCTCGAGTAGTTTTCCACAAGTTGTCTTTAATTATACTATTTGTACTCAACCAACCACCCTCGAGTTGTCTTTAGGAGCTGTCTTTGTAATATCTATAGACTGTACCCTTCAGTCGTCTTTCTAAATACCCATCCTTGAGTAGTTTTCCTCAAATTATCTTTATAAAATTTGTATCAACCAATGCGCTACAAGAGTGTGTCACTATTAACAGTGTAAAACCGTAACTCGAAGAAAGAGAACACCCAACTTTAATTGTCAAATTTGAACCAACCCCTGGATGCCAAAGGAATGATCTCGCAGTTCCTACGATAGGTGCTTCCCTCTAGGCGGCATGCTCTCCTACCGATGCATTTTTACATCCCACATCTTCAACATATTGCTTGTTACAAATGTGTGGTGTCAAGTAATTTCTTGGTCCTCCATTGGGGCTTGTGGATTCAAGGGTATAACTAACCAAGCAATTGTGCATTGAATGAGAAACTGGTTCAATATGAGTTCTTTTCTATGTCTCAAGACAAATGAGGACTTTATTATTTCTCTAATACAAAGCTAAAGAAATATATGGACAAAAAGGAAACAAACAGTGCGTCAGATCTGAGATCTAGTTAGAACTAGAACACTACCACCTTCAGTTGCTTTTGAACCACTGAAATAGCCTTCGGGGGTCTATGAGATCTGGTAGCAGTTAAATAGATGATCAAAACCTTTACTATAGATATGCACAACACCTTCAATTGAGATGTTTCAATCGAATCCCATGTGTGTATGAGAAATCCATATTCCCTTGTATTTAAAAAAATAAAAAACAAAACAAAACAAAATACTTCTTCTTACCAAATAAATCTGACCATTAACTTCGAAACTCAAAAATTTATTTTATTGTCTCGTTTCATGCCATACTGAATTTGAATCCCTTTTATTTTAAATTCCCTCCCGACTAGAATTTAGAATCTTTAGGGTTTTTTTTTCTTTCTCATTGGCTTTAATTTGTTTTTAAGTCAGGTCTAATATCCATATGTGCTTAAATTTTGGGACCCTAAATAGAACCATTCATCTAGACAAAAGGTTACATTTTTTTTAACCCTACAATCTTAGAATTTGTTTCTTTGGGACCCTAAATAGAATAGTTTTAGTTCACTGTCTTTGTCAACTAGACTAATTCACACCTCCAATAATATTAATATTAATAAAAGTATACTCATTTCACTTTTAATCAAGAGATTTTATGGTCTTTTAGAATTACACAAATTTCATTGCACATTATGAATAGACCAAAACTAAATAACAAATCACATAAATATGTTGAATCATGTGGTTAATATGAAGGTCCACATATATGGTCCAAATATGACACCCTCACCATAGAACGACTCGTGAGAGGCAATAAGTTGGGCCAATGAGTTGAGGATTTTACATCTACAACTAGCATTAATTAAATTTATTTATTTTAAAAATTAAAGTAAAAATGGATCATAGAGACACAGACATACCTTGGAATTTCTATTAAATTTAAGTACCAAAACCAATTGAGAAAGAATAAGAAAATATCAAACTGAATACTTAATTTTTCATTAGATTGATCCTTACCATTCACTAATATGTTACTCATTAACACATCTCTTTGTCCTGTAGTGCAATTTGTTTAAATTGTATTTTTTGTTTTCTTTATTGACCTCATCTGCTTTCTCCTTTATAAAATTGTTTATCTCAATAGAAAAAAGTTTATTGCAGACTTTTTTTTTGGTTACATTGGAGGAAAGAAACCCACTGGGGTTCGATGCTGGGTGCCATGGGGGGAAGGGGGAATCCACCACCACTGTGGTGGGAACCCACATGGTGGTCCAGTGGTTGGGGCTGGGTCCACCATGTTTGGCCGAATGTGAGCAGGCTCCTCAGTGAGGTCCTGCGTTCGATGCTCCGCATGTGTAGAAGAACCCCAGGGGGAGAGCTTTAACCTTAACCCCTCCCCGGCTCGGAGTGGTTGCACACTTGCCACCATTTTTTCATCAAAAAAAAAAGAACGTGAAAATAAGTTATTTCTTTTATTTTCTTTTAAAATTGTTAAAAATGCATTGATAATTAGCCGCAAAAGGACAATGAACAAGAGAAATTGGAATAAGAATAGACAAATCATTGTGCCCTTACGTGGAATAATTTGTCTTTGGCGCACCCACCCTCAAGTTGTCTTCATGATATTTGTGTTCACCACCACCCTCAGGTAGTCAGGTTGTCTTCACGAGCTGTCTTTATGATATTCGTACCTACTGAGAGTTGTTGACTAAGTCAATGTGAATGCAAGCTGTCTTTATCCTACTGAGCTGTCTTTATAATATCCGCACCCTCAAGTTGTCTTTATAATATTGTCACTAAAAAGCCTTTTTTTCTTTTAAACGACATCTGAAACCGTGCATTCATACCTTGGGAAACCACAGTGCACATGCGCGCTACACAAAAGGACAAAATATCGGATTCTTAAACTTGGGACAGTGCATTCATACCTTGGGAAACCACAACAGTCATCTTCATCCTCCGAATTCTCTTGTATTGTACTTTGTATACACCCTCTCAACAAAACCATGGCTGATATTGCCTTTCCTTTGGCAACCAAACTCATTGAAAAGCTCGGGTCCTTTGCTTCTGAGCAGATCTGCTTGGCATGGGGCGTTAAAGCTGATCTGAAAAAGCTTCAGCGCACAATGTCCACCATCAAAGATGTCCTCTTGGATGCCGAACAGAAGCAAGCTCATAACCAGCAGATACGCAGTTGGCTAAGACAGCTTAAAGATGTATTTCTTGATGCCGAGGATTTGTTGGATGAGTTTGAGTGCGAAGCTTTGCGGAGGGAAGTGGTGGAAACATTTCATGGTACAACTGGAAAGGTACGCCGTTTCTTCTCTCGTTCTAATCCAATTGCATTCCGTTTCAGAGTAG
Source organism: Prunus avium (assembly GCF_002207925.1). The sequence continues at coordinate 15,234 of NW_018923095.1, read as the reverse complement.
GCAATGAAATCAAGGGGATTAGAGAGAGTTTAGATGAGCTCAAGTCCAATAAGGCTATATTTGATTCTCTCACCATTCTTCCTCATGGAGATGGAGGTGATCATCATGAAAGACCCTTCTTTCCTGCTTCAAAGGTTATTGGTAGAGACTCTGAGAAGGAAGAAATTGTAAATCTGTTGATTCAACAAGGTGATGATGATCAAAGTGGGAATTCTAATAATAAAGTCTCTGTCATTCCGATAGTGGGGATTGGAGGTTTAGGGAAGACCACACTTGCCAAGTGGGTGTACGATGATAAAAGGGTCGTTGGGCATTTCGAATTGAGGATGTGGGCATCTGTTCCGGTGGACTTTGAACTTACTAGATTGACAAGACTGATTCTTGGTTCTGCATTAGATACAGAGATCAGTGATAAATTGACTCTGGATCAGTTGCAAGGAGGCTACGTGAAGCTTTAATGCTTTAAAGGATAAGAAATTTTTGCTTGTTTTGGATGATGTTTGGAATGAGGATCCTATTAAATGGAGTGAGTTGAGAGATTTGTTGATAGAGGGAGCCAAGTCAGGAAGTAAGATTTTAGTGACGACAAGAAATACCTCGGTTGCTGAGATGATGGGTACCATTCCAACAAACATTAATTTAGAATTTCTTTCTTCTGAGGATTGTTTGTCTTTGTTTGTAGAATGTGCTTTTAAAGATGGATGTGATAAAGACTATCCTAACCTCTTTGAAATGGGAAAGGATATTGTCAGAAAGTGTGGAGGGGTTCCATTGGCAGTGAAAACTTTAGGGAGTCAACTATACTCAAAAACCGATGAGCGTGAATGGAAATTGGTGAGAGATTCTGAGATATGGGAATTGAAACAAGAAGATGCTGGTCACATTTTACCTGCTTTGAGATTGAGTTATACCCGATTGCCTCCTCATTTGAGACAATGTCTTGCTTACTGTTCCCATCTTCAAAAGGATAGGTTTGAATTTAGTAGTTATGATTTGATCAGATATTGGATGGCACATGGAATCCTTGATCAGTATCGTGTTCATGGGAATATGGAGTTGGAAGATATTGGAGAGCTATATTTTAAGGATTTATGGGCGAGATCCTTCTTTCAAAACGTTATTGATTATCATGTGTGCTACAAATTTGATATGCATGATCTTATCCATGATCTTGTACAATTAGTTGCACAAGGTGAGTGTCTTACAGTGAAATCTGCAAACACCAAAGACGTGTATGAAAATGTTAGACATTTGACATTTTTGGAAGCTGGCCAAAATGTTTCAACCACCTTGCAAAAGTTAAACAAAGTGCGGACTATAACAGCAGAGGAAACAAAGATTGATGAATCCTTCATGTGCACTTGCTTTTCAAGATTCAAGTATTTGCGAGTGCTTCATTTACCTGCATGTTCATTACAAGTGTTGCCAAGTTCCATTGGTTCCTTGAAACATTTGAGGAATTTGAACTTAAGTTCTAATGAAGCAATAACGAAACTTCCCAATGCAATTTGCAAACTGCAGAGCTTGCAAACTCTATATCTTAATGGATGTGAGAAGCTTGAAGAGTTGCCTAGAGATATAAGCAAATTGATCAGCCTCAAATCACTTACGTTAACCACAAAACAAACAAGTTTTACAGAGAATGGGGTGGGAGGCTTGAAATCACTTCGATTTCTTGGTATTGTCAATTGTAGTAATTTAACCTCTTTGCCGCGTGAAATGAGCTATCTTGCTTCCTTACGGACTCTGTGTTTATCAGAATGCAAACGATTGGATTTGGGGAACGTAAACTATCAAGGAACTCCACTGAGGCTCCAAAACTTGTATATTATAAATTTACCACGGATGGTGGCATTGCCTGAATGGTTTCGAGGAGCGGCTAACACCCTTCAAGTCTTGCATATTGACAAGTGTAAGAATTTGGAGGCATTACCTGAGTGGTTGGCAAGTTTCACATCACTCACAAAGTTGGTTCTATATTCATGTCAGAAATTGTCGTCTCTGCCAGAGGGGATGCGTTCTCTTATCTCCTTAAGAGAACTTGTGATTGATGATTGTCCTGAATTGGAGAGGAGATGCCAGCGCGACATTGGAGAAGATTGGCCCAAGATTTTTCATGTGCCACATGTTTCCTTTCACTGGGTCGATTTATTTCTCGATATATAATATATGCGAACAAGATGGGTCCTGATCTCGTACGTTTGTTCTATGCTAATTCTTAGTTTCTTTCTTCTGCTGTCTCAGTATTTCTTTCTTTCCCTTTTGTTTGTTTGTTTTCTTGTGTCTGGGTACTTACTGGATTGTGTTATATTTAGTTTGGATTGTTTCATGCTTAGATAAATTTGATTTGATTTTATTCAAGTTGTGGAGTGGACGACCAAAAATAAAAGAATCGTCTTTGTAAATAATAGTTGTGGACATGCGTGGTGTGGTGTGCACAACGACTTTGTTTACTTTCTTTGTATCGCTTGCTAATTCCAGTATTGTATATATGCAATGTGATGATTTCATTCATCCATAACATCTTAATATTATGATAATCTTTATTTGTTTATTTATTTATTATTATTATGTGTCTCCTCAGCTACATCAAAAGTTTTGGTGGCATTATAGCTTTACATATGAAAACAGGAATACAATCTTCTCCGTTATATTTTACTCTTTTGTTTGGTTTGGATTGTATCGTTGGTGATCACCAAAATTAAAACAATCTTCTTTGATAGTATTTCTTTGTGTCTCCCATTCACCCTGTAACGCAGAGCACAACAACTTAATGGTTTTCCTGAAAAAAAAAAAAAAATCCTTTAAATTTAATTTAAAAAGTGTTGGCTTAATTATATTTCCGCTGGCACAATAATTTTTGTGATTCTACACTGTAAAAATGAAAAATAAGGGTCAATTTCACTTTTTGGTCATCCAAGTACAACTTGGTTTAAAAGCAAAATAAATCTTATCAACATTTCAAATTTTGGCATACTTGATGAGAAGGCCCTGACTTGGAATTGATTGAAGTCAGTATTATTTTAAATTAGTTTCTTGATTTAGCCACCCATTTCTCCAAGAACATAATGTAATTTTTATTTTTATTTTTTTGCATTATCTTAGATCTTGGGCATGTCGACTCTACATCTTAAACTAGTATAAACTCTCTCTTTCTCAAGAAAGTAATATAAAATTTTGTAATGGCCAACCTAATTTAAGAAAAAAAGTTATCAATGAACCCTTTTTTTTTGTCCTGTGCTGAACAAAATTGAAGTGAAATGTATATGCTCCCCACACCAAAATTGAAGTAAAATGTATATGCTCCCCACACCAAAATTGAAGTAAATTTTTTTTCTTCTTGTCTGCTGGTCCAACCAAAAGCTTTGCTTCTTTTTTATTCCCATAGCTGAAGACGCGCATGTAAGATGTCTCCCACTTCTTTTTTTATTTATTCTTTATGCCCTATTTGTTTTTTTGAAAGAATTCTTTATGCCCTTTTGTTCCTTCGTTTTGCTGCTGCTTCTTGTCCACTTTTGCTTCTGTATTTTTTTTCATCTCAAATTCCCTTTGGTCTGCTTTTCATTTCCTCCTCCTTGTTGTAGTTTCCTGTCGTTTGTGGTGGCAAGGGGCAGAAAATCAATTGGAGTTGGAGTTCTTGTTCTTTGCTTCAAGTTGAAGAAAAAATGCTCAAAATTCAGGTTTTATTGGTCTTTGTTCTTTGTTAAATTATTGATTTTATATGTAGTTGCATTATTGTTATTGTTTTGGTCTTAGGTGTTGATTGTTGAGATTTTTATTTTGAAGAACAAATTGCTGAAAGTCTAAGAGGATTTTTGCATAAATATTTTTTGAAAAAAAAGTGTTTCACTGGAAAATGTAGTTGAAGATTTACCAAATAAATCCGAACAACGAATTCATTTTGAACAAAATGAAAATGACAAAAGTGTACATGAATGAAAACGAAAATAAAAGTGACCAAAGTGCAGGACATGATATTGAATTGAAGATACAGTGAATGAACTTGAATGCCCAAAATTTGGCATTTCGGGGAAGAAATGAAAGCGAAAATCAGGAAAACTGAACTTGCCCTAAGCAGTAAACATTACCAAAAATTTATAATTTCCGTGATGAATTTGTCTATAAAGGGGTACTCCAAATAAATCTGAACCTCAATTGCTTTCTGCTTTATTTGTTATCTCAATAAAAATAAAAAGTAGAAGGTAGTGCTAAATGAATCCTAAAATTAACTAAGTACACCTTAATATTTAAATTAAATTGTAAAAGTAGCTAAGTACACCTTATTTAACTACCAAAAATACCCATATTACACCCTTAATACAATCTATCACAATTCAATATATTAAAATTACATTTTTTAAAAAAAAAAAATTTAAAATCCGTTTGCTATGCCAAGTCAAATGTTTGTGTGCGTCCACCCGATTGTGAGAGTTCATTATGCTAAAATTTTGCATTGCAACGGATAAAATCTGTTTCCTATTAGGCTCCCCTACTGCTGTATCATGTATTGGTACATAGGAGCTCGTGGATACTTGGTCTTTGAATCTTCTCTTCCTGTCTTAGCAACTACAACACAAGTAACATATTGTTGGCGAGTAGAGCATATCCTATTCTATTTGGGTTTTATTTATTTTTCCTTTTGTGTAGATATTATGTAATTAGGATTCCACTTATTTCCTAATTAAACCATACTAGGGTTTGTAACCTGTATTATAAATACCTCCTTTCGGAGAATGAAATACATCTGAAAATATTCTACCCATATTATTTGACTTGGTATCAGAGCCGAGTTTCTGGTGACCTGTGTGTGTTGTGCCCACCCGTGTTCTACTGTGTGCCCTAATTTCTTTAGGGTTCTTGTGCCTGCGCCTTTGTCGTGTTCCGCTGTGTGCTCTGTCGTATTCGTGCCTCTATTTCCTGTGCTTTTGCCGTGTTCCGCTGTGTGCATCTGCCTCTACTGTGTTCGTGCCTCTACTGTGTGCCTCTACTGTCTTCGTACATCTGCTGGATTTGTGTCTGTGCTGTGTTCTGTTGTATACTCTGCGTGATTTGTTGGGTTTCTGCTACAATCATGGGTGATAATTCCATTGTTGGTGCTGCTGCTGCTTCTGCGAATTTGCGTGTTTCTGACTCTATTCCAGGTACTGGCTCTAATACTTGGATAATTGACACTGGTGCTTCTGATCATATGACTTATGATGCTAAATTTTTTGATGAGTT
>NW_018923092.1:91325-119171 GCF_002207925.1 Prunus avium | reverse complement strand
GATTCAAATGTGCCATACAACATATCAGTTGATCGAATCCTTCTCTGCAGCACTTCTCAGATGAATGTCCTGCAACATGTCACTTACAACTAAGAGAACAGCATGAAGAATGTCCTTTGTTTTTGTGAGAATTGATAATGCCCTTGTATTTGATAGAGGTCATGTGTTGAGCTGAACACGAATTATTGTCAAAAATTTCATCCTTTCTATATGGTTGATGTCTTGTATGATTCTTAATTGTAGATAAAGGATAGGATTCATTGCTTAGTACCAACAGATGGCAAGACCCTCGAGGTCAATGATAAGAGCAGTGATTTTTTGAATTTTGAATTTAGTATTTTTCTGATGTGAAAATGTAGTAGCTAATAGTACTATAGAATGTTATGTAATAATATTTCTTCAATTCTTATACAAGTTGTTGTACGAGGATCATTGGCAAATATATCAATCATATTGAAGAGATACATATATGGTGCTTGTTGTACCTTATTTATATGATAATGAATAATGATATAGCATTTTCCTTCATCATAGTCTTCATCATAGACATTATATCTCCACACATAGAGAGTGCCTTATGATCCCTGTTGGATTGAACCCATACACATTTGATGCATTTCTTGGAACAGCTCCTCATTACCTTCGGCAAAAACTTTGAGATCCTTCATGAGGATATCTAACGCCTTGGAGTGACAATTGCTGTCAAGAATGAACCAAAAACATGCAGAACATGGTATATTTTTAAGATTGTTTATGTATAGATTATAAGAAGCTTCAAAAAATGTTCTCACTTGTCAATAAAAAAATGATGTTCTCACTTGTCAATGGCCTCAAGGAAATTTTGCTTTCTGATCTGGAAATAGATCTTCATTGCATAGCAATTGTTATTTCTATCTCATATTGACATATTGGAGACATCAAATCAGGTTGACAGGAAAAATGTGAGGGTCATACTTTGAAGAATTAAACTTAGTTTACCTAGACTGCAAAATGGTTCTTTTTCATTGCTCATAAGTTTGACTCCAACTCTTCAGTTAACTGCATCTAGAATATTGGTTTTGATCATTATTTCATCCCTTTCAATTTGCTTCTCTGTTTTTCCCACCCAACAGGCCCCCACACAAAAATCTGCTGGGCCAAAATGACGTCGTTAAATAACAGAAGTCACATTAGAGTAGAAGCCATGTCTGAAATAATTGTAGTTTCCAATATGCATCATCACCAGAAGAAACTAGTACATTCAGAGTGTTCGAGAAGGCAAGGCTAGTGACTCTTTTAGCGTGACCCTCAAGCTTCCTTGTAACCTGCAAAATATATAAATAAAGGCAATGACAAAACTTTTCGGGTTTCCTTCATCACAACATCGAGCATGATTTGTTTTTTATTTTATTTTTATATACAAGAATGCATTTCTTTGAAAAGCTGCTCATTACTTTTGGCAAAAACTTCGAGATCCTTCATGAGGATATCTAACGCCTTGGAGCGACAATTGCTGTCAAGAATGAACCAAAAATATGCAGAACATAGTTTTTTTTAATTATTTTTTTATTTTTATAAGATTGTTTATGTATAGATTATAAGAAACATCAAAAAAATGATGTTCTCACTTGTCAATGGCCTCAAGGAAATTTTGCTTTCTGATCTGGAAATAGATCTTCATTGCATAGCAATTGTTATTTCTATCTCATATTGACATATTGGAGACATCAAATCAGGTTGACAGGAAAAATGTGAGGGTCATACTTTGAAGAATTAAACTTAGTTTACCTAGACTGCAAAATGGTTCTTTTTCATTGCTCATAAGTTTGACTCCAGCTCTTCAGTTAACTGCTTCTAGAATATTGGTTTTGATCATTATTTCATCCCTTTCAATTTGCTTCTCTGTTTTTCCCACCCAGCAGGCCCCCACACAAAAATCTAGAGGGCCAAAATGACGTCGTTAAATAACAGAAGTCACATTAGAGTAGAAGCCATGTATGAAATAATTGTAGTTTCCAATATGCATCATCACCAGAAGAAACTAGTACATTCAGAGTGTTCGAGAAGGCAAGGCTAGTGACTCTTTTAGCGTGACCCTCAAGCTTCCTTGTAACCTGCAAAATATATAAATAAAGGCAATGACAAACTTTTCGGGTTTGCTTCATCACACCATCGAGCATGATTTGTTTTTTATTTTATTTTTATATACAAGAACGAACAAACTACCACGTCTGAGTGGAGATTGTATCGGTTGGTGCCACAGGAAAAGCTTTGAAGGATGTCATCGCTGTTGGTATTGGTGGCAACTTCTTAGGTCCTCTTCAAACAGGCCCTCTTGATTTTTTTTTTTGGGGTATAGCCGGTCGGCTGTACTTTTAAATATAGCCAACCGGCTATACGTTTTAAATATATTATTTCGAGAGCATAGCCAAGCGGCTGTACTATTTATAAAATAAAATAGAAAGGACCCGCCTAGGCCCAATTTTGGAAAACTTGCGTGTTTTTTTTTTTTTTCAAATATCTTTTTTCCTGGCGGGTCTAGCATCTCTGCAAATACATCAAGCTAGGGTTTTAGCCACTCACGTTTATCAACAACGTAATGGCATCTTTGAAAATCAGTATTTTCCATTTTCTGTTTTGGTTTATGTTATGTTTGGTTGCTAGGAAGCTAATGATGAACAAATATTCTCTTACCTGAATATTCAGTTTCATGTTTCTTTTGTTGTATTGATTAGTTTTGTTACAAACCGAGTTGGTCTGGTTAACTAATCCAAAAGGAGTATGCTGCTTTCTGGGGCTCCAATTGTTGAGTATGAGTATCCACTTTTGTGGTTTTATGTGTTATCTTTAGGACATTAGTTAAAGAATGCATAAACATGAAATGGACGGGGACAGGGAGATCCATTAGTTGACTAGTTGTACCCATTTTTCCATATTCTCATTCAATTTCAATGGTAACATGTTTTGTTAGATCTCCATAGTCGGATTTGTATGAGTTTGAGTATGGGATTCTGTAACATCCCACATTATGACCAACGGAGAGGGGGTGATGTGCCTTATATGTACATGCCTGCCTCCATCTAGCACGAGGCCTTTTGGGAGCTCACTGGCTTCGGAGTCATGGGAACTCCGAAGTTAAGCGAGTGGGGGCCCAGAGCAATCCCAGGATGTGTGACCCACTGGGAAGTTGCTTGTGAGTTCCCAAAAACAAAACCGTGAGGGCAGAGAGGGGGGCCCAAAGCAGACAATATCGTGCTACGGCGGAGCCGATCCCGGGATGTGACAGATTCAATTTCAATGGTTAAGTTTGGGACAATATTGATGTTGCTAGTAGTGGGCCAAGGACCCATCCCTATGAAATCTTAACATAATTGGTTGCATGTGTGGCCCACTAAAAAGTGGTCTCACGTGAGGAGGAGTGTTGAAGAATAGATAGAGTCCCACATTGGAAACTTAAATAATTAGAAAGTCCCATATATTAAATGGTTCCACTCCTAATACCATCGAGGCCTTTTGTATAAAACCCACACCTACAAAATATGTGGTTAAGTTGGGGACAATATCGATGTTACTAGTGGTGGGCCAATGGTCCGTCCCTCTGAAATTTTAACATGGTATCAGAGCAGATTGATTGATTAGCCCTGAATTACTGGGCATTTACCCTTACCCCTTACCCCTTGCCCAATATGTGAACACCCCAAACATTCTCACAAACATAACACTTAATTTGTGTGTCATTTATAATTATCTTTTGTTCTTGTGCTCATTTGCTATATCTGATGTTAAACATAGTTGTACTTATTTTTAAAACATTTGTGTTGCGTGTTAAGAAATTTTATTAAAACCTACCATTCTAGATGAAGTTATCTATGATGTCGTTACATTATATTCTAATTGAGTTATATTTTGTTCATTTATTTCTCATACAATTACATCAGATGTCAAGATCAAGAGCATTTCAATTATTGGTGGTGCTGATGGAACAAGTCCTTCCAAGATGAGGGCGTAAGTTCGAACTTTGATATTTTCTACCTAAGGCTTGGATTTCTTATATTGGTGTTGTGTGAACAAAATAAAGACAAACTGAGGCATGAAGCATGAAAAAAAGTGTTGGATAATTGTAGACAAAGAAATTTTGGTGCAATAAATTCCATTGGACGAGAAAATAATTAGGGTACGGTGGATTAAATTGTGGGCCCCATAATTCGTCCATGTGGCGTGTGACTCATCAAAATCGAATTAGTTGTCAAAAAGTGACATGTGGCGACATCCGACGGAGTGCATCAAACGGTTCAAGATGAAGACAAAATTAAGGGAAGGAATCTTCTGTGATTGACTTTGATTTAAATCAAGTATTAATCAGGTCAATCAATTGAAGGTTAAATTGCCAAATTATGGGAATTGATTTAAATCAAATCAAAATCCCATAAAACAAGGTTTTAAATAAGGAAAGTTATTTAGGTCAAGCATCCTACAAGAGCCTATAAATAGGAGGCCTCAAGACGAAAGGAGAGGCTTAGACACACCCAAGCACTCAGAAGAAACAGAAAACTCTCTGCATTCTTCACCTCACTTCGGAAGAGCCACCAAGCACAACAAATACGTGCCGGTTCCTCCACCCCAGAAAAATCCAAATACCCAAGCAAGCCTTGTGCTACCCGTTTGATCAAGATCAAGTCTCTACGACCCTTGTATCAAACACAACTTTTCTTTAAACACTTCAGAGATCGAATCAGAGGATTCAATACAGAGATTGTAACCCTAAATTTCATTAATACAAATATCATTTTGTACACGTGTTCTTGTCTCATTTGTTGCAGGAAATTCGTGTTTACAAATTTGGCACGCCCGGTGGGACAATCTCTGCCTCTCATCTCTTCTCCAGTTCCAAAATCAATCAACACACCGAAAACGATGGCTTCCAAGAAGATTCAAACCGTTCCCACGATGAGAGACAAAAGCGTGAGCGCCTCCTTCTCAAGCGGAGACTCTGCTGGGGTCGTCACCCGGAGCAAGGCCAAGGCGATATCCGCAACTCAACCTGTCACTGCCATACCGACTCACTCCAAGGCGAAAGACGTGAACCGAAGGCGTGAACCGGTTATCAATTTGACTCCCTTGGGGGCAAAGAAGAATACCCTCCGAGCGGAGGAGAGAAACTCTCGGAACGAAGAAAGGAGTTTTTCGGGCTCGAAGAATTCAAGAGAACGTTCACTCTCGCCTGTTTCAGACGCTGACTCGAGCACAGGCTCTTACCATGGATCCCCATCCGACGACCAACTGAAGAAGATTGCCATGAATCACTCGGCGTCCATAGGTGAGTCTTATTCTATGGCTATGCAGGTCATGGTGACAGGAGCAATGTCCATTGAAGAACAGCTAGCCCATATGAGCGAAGCGGTCACGAAATTGACGAAGATGGTCGAAGAGAAAGATGCGCAGATTGCTTCTCTCATTAACAAGTGGGAGACACATCAGGATAAGGAGCCTGGTCAAGACGCGCACAAGAAAGGAACACATCATGAAGCTGAATCCAGCGAGAAAGGATTAGGTCATGAAACAGAGTCAGGTGAGAAGTTGCACGGAAAAGGTGACGCCGCCTCGGTGGGCTCTTTATCAGTCCAACAACTTCAGGACATGATCGCGAACACCATCAGGGTTCAATATGGAGCTCCTTCCCGAGACACGCTCATGTACTCCAAGCCATACACCAGGAGGATAGACAACCTGCGGATGCCAACGGGATATCAACCTCCAAAATTCCAACAATTCGATGGAAAGGGCAACCCAAAACAACACGTTGCACACTTCGTCGAAACATGCAACAATGCTGGGACGGAGGGTGACCACTTGGTGAAACAATTCGTTCGTTCCTTAAAAGGAAATGCGTTTGATTGGTATATAGACTTAGAGTCTGAGTCCATCGACAGTTGGGATCAAATGGAGCGAGAATTCCTAAACAGATTCTATAGCACTCGTCGCACCGTGAGTATGATGGAACTCACAAGTACCAAGCAATGGAAAGATGAACCTGTCGTTGATTACATCAATCGATGTCGCTCGTTAAGCCTGGATTGCAAGGATAGGCTTTTAGAGATATCAGCAGTTGAGATGTGCATTCAAGGGATGCATTGGGGGTTACTCTACATTCTACAAGGGATTAAACCTCTCACGTTTGAGGAGCTAGCCACTCGTGCCCATGACATGGAGTTAAGTATCGCCAGCCACGGAGGAAAGCATGAGCCTGTCATAGAGCATAAAAAGGAGAAAGTCTTTGGACAAAAGGCAGATAAGTCTATCAAGAAGCCTACCAAGGAAGCAATGACAATCAACACTGTCCCTGTCAAAAGCTCCCCCCGAGATAAGAAGAAAGAAGTCAAAAGGATGGAGCCATCCCGAGAGGTGGATAGACGTCGACGAACCTTGAAGGAGCTGGAGGAAAAGACATACCCTTTCCCTGACTCTGATGTCGCAGGTATGCTGGAGGATTTGCTCGAAAAAAGGGTGATCGAATTGCCAGAATGTAAGCGACCTGAAGAGATGAACCGGGTTAACGACCCTAAGTTTTGCAAGTACCACCGAATTGTCAGCCACCCAGTAGAGAAGTGCTTCGTGTTGAAGGAGCTAATTATGAACTTGGCTAGGCCAGGAAGGATTGAGTTGGACGTTTACGAAATCGCAGACGCGAATGTTGCCACAATTGTGTTTGGATCCTTTGATCCCGTGCCGTTGCCCTCATTGTCGCCAAGGGTGACTGATCTGTGTGCAAAAGAAGTGGTGGCCGAATCAACCAATCAAGGTGATGATGGCTTCGTTGATGACTCACCTTGCGATGACGATGACGGATGGACACTTGTTACTCGGAGGAAGTCTCGTACGAAGCACACTCCTCGACGACAAAATGCTCAATCAAAGAAGGAGCGGCGAAAGAGAAGCTCGCGCCAATACTCTAAAAGCAAAACCAAAGTAATGGTGAGGAGAGACTCTAACCAAGAAAGTGGACCACTAGTCCAAGAGCCACGGATTCCGATTATGCTAGGAGAGTACTTTCCCAAAGTGTTCTTCGTAAGAGGACCCATGGAGGAAGTGCATACGACAACTTGCTATCAAGTGGATGACGAAGATGCCTCGGAAGGAAAATTTGAGACTCATGAAGAGCCAAAAGTCTCAGTACAAGCAGAGGAGTCACCGTCGCACTTCAATATTGAGGAAGCGATGCAACTTCCTGAAGCAATACGCATAGCATTGGTCAAGGCGCTGATGGATCTCAATATTCATCCAAATCAAACAAGAAGGGCTGAAAGATTGGAGCATGAGTCTCAAGATCATGCTATTTGTTGCGCGACATGTGCCTCTATCACATTCACCGATGAAGATCTCTTGTTAGGCTCCAAACCACATAACCGTCCGCTTTTTGTGTCAGGGTACGTGCGAGAACAGAAACTTAGTCGCATGCTCGTGGATGGAGGTTCGTCAGTAAACATCATGCCTAAGTCCACAATGATGAAGTTAGGCATCACCATAGATGAATTGTCTCGAAGTCGTCTCATGATTCAAGGCTTCAACCAAGGAGGGCAAAGAGCCATGGGTATGATCAGAATCGAGTTCGTGATAGGTGACTTAAAGTCAAACACCCTATTTCACGTGATTGATGCTAAGACTTCCTACAATCTTCTTTTAGGAAGGCCATGGGTACATGAAAATGGGATAGTGCCCTCAACTTTACACCAATGTTTCAAATTTTACAGAGGTGGAGTGAAGAAAATCTTGGGTGATGTCAAACTATTTACCGAAGCTGAGTCCTATTTCGCCGACGCCAAGTTTTACATCGATGAAGACGTGGCATCTGAGGTCATTCCCATTGAGGTTCACTCAACAGGCAAGGCCATACCAAGAAGAGATGAGGATTCAAAGTGCCTTCCCATTGAAGAGAATGACAACAAGAAGAACACTTCGTCTGGACAAACATGATCATCATCAATAGACTCACAAAAAGTGTCTATTCCTGTTCTTCGCTATGTCTCATCGTCCCGACGGAAGGAAGGACAATCCCCGTTTGGAAAAGAAGTAAAATCAAGAAAGTTAGGGGAAAGTGATATGAAGTTCTTGAAGGAGTCAACAACCATGCCTTTGCCCAAGTTGAACAATTCGGACATTTCAAAACCTTCAGTACCGGGATTCATCAGACCATCACAAAATGCAACAAGACACGAATATCTTCCGGTCAAAAGAACTAAAGAAGGTTTTGATCCTAATGCTTATAAACTCATGTCGAAGGCAGGTTATGACTTCGGCTTATCTCCTTCATTGGGAGAGCTTAATCCAGACATCACCGGCGAAAGGACACATGGCCTTAGCGAAACCCAAAAGAAGTTGAAGGAGCAGGGTTATGCAATCGACTCAGCTAGAGCAGGCCTTGGTTTTACTCCTATCGCACCAGTTAAGATCTCTGCTAGAAGAAAAGAAAAGAAGGCAGAGGCTCAACACATTAGTGCTGAAGTGGTCGAAGAGGAGGAAGAACTAAAGTCTACTAAGAGAGCCTCAGTGTTTGACCGCTTAGCCAAGCCTACTCAACGGACCTCAGTTTTTAGTCGTATCAGAGAATCAACATCACGACCCTCCGTGTTCAAAAGGTTAACTAGACATAATAGCCAAAGGGGAGTTCGATCAACTTCACGCAAATCGGTGCTAGAAAGACTCGGAGTTCCAAACAAGCTGTCTGAAGAAAAAAACCAGCGAGAATTGAAAGGTGGAGTTCATGTTGATTCGACAGAAGATAATGAAATCCGAAGCCTAATTTCGTCACGTATGAAACGTCAATCAACATTAGACGTAACTTTAGGTGACCAACTCAAAGTGAAACGACGGACAATCATACATACTAGGAAGGTTGTAAGTCAGCAAAACAAAAGCGATGATGAAGAAGTAGAGGTCCTAGCTGTTCATCATGTTACGATTAAAGAGGTCGATGAAGAGGAACCTTTCGAGGATGAGGTTCACGAAGCCCCTCCTGCACTAGAAGATGGAGGGCAGGAGACTGTAGATGAATTAAAAGAACTCAACTTGGGTACAAGTGAAGATCCCAGACCCATCTTCGTTAGTGCACTCTTAAACCCTAGTGAAGAGAAATCATATCCTCAACTGCTACTTGAGTATAAAGATGTATTTGCTTGGACGTATAAGGAAATGCCAGGCCTCGATCCAAAAGTTGCTATCCATCACCTTGCAGTCAAGCCTGGAACGCGTCCGATCAAACAAACTCAACGTCGCTTTCGCCCGGAGCTTCTAGGTCAAATGGAAGCCGAAGTCGACAAGTTGATCGCCGCCGGATTCATTAGGGAGGTGAAATACCCAACATGGATCGCGAATATTGTTCCGGTGAAGAAGAAGATTACTGGACAGATTCGTATTTGTGTTGACTTCCGAGATTTAAACGAGGCTTGCCCGAAGGATGACTTTCCATTGCCCATAATTGAGCTCATGGTAGATGCAACCACAGGTCATGAAGCCCTATCTTTCATGGACGGTTCATCTGGATACAATCAAATAAGAATGTCGCCAGAAGATGAAGAACTGACAGCTTTCCGCACTCCGAAAGGAATTTACTGTTACAAGGTGATGCCATTTGGTCTTAAGAATGCAGGTGCGACTTATCAACGTGCAATGCAAAAGATCTTTGGCGACATGCTTAACAAGAATGTCGAGTGCTACGTTGATGATCTGGTGATCAAGTCATCAAAAAGAGAAGATCACTTGAAAGACCTAAGAATGGTGTTCAACAGGCTGCGGAAATACCAACTTAAGATGAACCCTTTGAAGTGTGCTTTTGGCGTCACGTCAGGTAAATTTATTGGTTTCATTGTTAAGCATCGAGGCATCGAAGTAGATCAATCCAAGATTAAGGCTATCCGAGATATGCCCGAGCCAAGAAATTTACGTGAGCTGAAAAGTTTACAAGGACGTCTCGCTTTTATTCGGCGATTCATCTCAAACCTAGCAGGGCGGTGTCAACCATTCAGTCGTCGTATGAAAAAAGATGTCCCATTCGTTTGGGATGAGGCTTGTCACAACGCCTTTGAGAGCATAAAGAAGTACTTATCGAGTTCACCACTGTTAGGAGCTCCTATTCCCAGCAAGCCACTCATATTGTACATTGCGGCTCAAGAAAGATCAATCGGAGCCCTTCTGGCACAAGAGAATGAGTCGCATAAAGAGCAAGCACTCTACTATCTAAGCCGAACCCTTACTGGTCCCGAGCAAAACTACACACCTATAGAAAAAGACGTGTCTTGCACTTGTTTTTGCTATCCAGAAGTTAAGGCACTACATGCAAGCGTTCACAGTTCATCTAATTGCACGAGCTGACCCAGTGAGGTACGTTATGTCAAAACCAGTCTTGACGGGGCGTTTGGCCAAGTGGGCATTGCTTCTCAATCAATATGAAATCATCTACACTCCAGCAAAGGCGGTTAAGGGTCAAGCTGTTTCAGACTTCCTAGCCGATCATCCAATTCCAGCAGACTGGGAAATTTTAGATGACTTACCCGATGAACAAGTCTTCTTCGCTGACGTTTCTCCTGCTTGGATGATGTTCTTCGACGGATCGGCTCGCATAGATGGGGCAGGGGCTGTCGTAGTCTTCGTATCACCCGAGAGACACGTATTACCATATTCATTCTGTTTAAGTGAACTTTGCTCAAACAATGTGGCAGAATACCAAGCTTTGATCATGGGCTTGCAAATGGCCGTGGAGATGAAGATATCAAGCTTAGAAGTGTACGGTGACTCCATGTTAGTGATCAACCAGCTACTGACCTATTACGAGGTCAGGAAGGATGATTTGATTCCATACCACCAAATGGCCATGCAGTTACTTGAAAAGTTTGACCTCGTGACGCTGGAACATGTGCCGAGAAAAGAAAATCAAATGGCAGATGCCTTAGCCAACCTTGCTGCTACGTTGGCGTTAACAAAAGATGAAGCAGTGAATCTTCCAATTTGCCACCGTTGGGTTGTTCCATTAGCACTTGGAGCATCACAAGAAGGAGTCAATGTTATCTCAGTATTGTCCATTGACATTGACGACTGGAGACAACCTTTAATTGATTATCTTGAGCATGGGAAACTGCCAGATGACAAGAGACATCGATCAAAGGTACGACGTCGGGCACCTTGATTCATTTATTACAAAGAAATTCTCTACCGTCGTTCATTCGAAGGCGTGTTTCTAAGATGCTTGGGAGAAGAAGATGCATCCAAAGCAATGGAGGAAGCTCACTCAGGTATTTGTGGAGCTCATCAATCAGGGCCAAAGCTACATTTCCAAATAAAGAGGATGGGCTACTATTGGCCGACTATGGTCAAGAATTGCATGGATTATGTGAAGAAATGTCAGGCATGTCAATTTCATGCCAACTTTATACACCAGCCGCCGGAGCCACTACATCCCACAATTACTTCATGGACATTTGATGCATGGGGTCTTGATGTGGTTGGACCGATAGCACCCAAATCTTCTGACGGTCATTCTTACATCCTTGCAGCCACAGACTACTTCTCGAAATGGGCGGAAGCTGTACCTCTAAAGGAAGTGAAGAAAGAAAACGTAGTGAGCTTTATCAAAGTAAACATCATTCATCAGTATGGTGTGCCGCGTTACATCATCACAGACAATGGAAAGCCATTCTCGAATCGGTTAATGGACAAATTGTGTGAAGACTTCGGTTTCAAGCAACGCAACTCCTCAATGTACAACGCCCCGGCCAATGGTCTTGCAGAAGCATTCAACAAAACTCTTTGCAACCTGTTGAAAAAAGTTGTTGGGAAAACCGAACGCCTACCCAGGCTACGCCGTATTCACTTTTGTATGGTGTGGAAGCGGTCTTGCCATTAGAAAGTCAAATTCCATCACTGAGGATGGCCATACAAGAGGGATTGACTGACGAAGAGAATGCGAAGCTACGTCTCCAAGAATTAGAAGCATTAGATGAAAAGAGACTCGAAGCGCAACAACGCTTAGAGTGTTATCAAGCCCGACTTTCAAATGCTTTTAATAAGAAAGTCCGCCCTAGATCTTTCCAGGTAGGAGATCTCGTCCTCGCATTGTGTAGACCTATCATCACAACACACAAAACTGGAAGTAAGTTTGCTTCGAAGTGGGATGGGCCCTACGTAGTACGAGAAGTATACACAAGTGGCGCTTACAAGATCGTGGCTGAGGACGGCTTAAGAGTCGGCCCCATCAATGGAAAGTTCTTGAAACGATACTATGCATGAAGTAAATCCAAGCTCCTGGCCCGCATGAGCCTAAACTGCGTACGGCACTCAAAGTAGCTCGTTGAGTTGAAAACCTGAAAGGGCGGAAAAAAAAAAAAAGTGGCTCATTGAGTTGAAAACCCGAAAAGGGCGGCTCAAAAAAAATTTAGAGCATAAAAAAAAAGTGGCTTGTTGGATTGAAAACCCGAAAGGGCGATCCAAGCAAAAGTTAGAGCATAAGAAAGTCCGTTGAGTTGAAAACCCGAAAGGGCGGCTCAAGCAAAAGTTAGGACACCAAAAAAAATTAATAAAAAAAAAAATATCCCTTTGAACTACGTGATGACTTGATCCCTTTTCATCGAGGGTACGTAGGCAGCTTGGACAATAATTCCAAGTTTAGTCACATCAAAATAAAAACAAAGGGTTTCCCCATCAATCCGAACCATTTGAAAGAAATAATGAAATAAGAAAATGCTTTTATTTCATTATGAAAGTTAACTAGTAAACATCAACACTTTGACAAGTTCGAAGAAAAATACGAATGAAACAAAGAAGGTTTACAACAATAAAATTTGCTACTCCCAAGACAAGTCCCTGAAGCCATTACGTAATCTCTCAAAAGAAACTCGTAGCGCATCTAATGTCTCAGCATCAGTAGCCGATAATACAGGAGCTTTTTCAACTGCTATCTTATCCTCTCTCAAGCGGGTAACCTCACCATGATGATATGAAAGCTGTGCACCACTCTCCGAAAGTGATTCGTTTAGTTGACGCAGTCTTAACTCCAATTCTTCTTGTTCTCTCCTCAACTCTTCCATACGCGTGTTGACAGATTTAATAGACTCAAGTATGGAAAACTGATGAACCTCTTCAGCTTGTTGCAGAGCCAAAGCAATAGAAAGTGAAGAGTCAACGGCAGCTAAACGATCGCTTTGAATCTCAGGAGAAAGCTTCTGGGAATAAGTAGAGTGTGCAGAATAATAGTCAATTGCGGTCACCATAAGTGCATCGATCATAGCTTTTAAAGATGAGACGTCCGCCCCCACATTTTCAAGGGTAGTCAACAGCTTGCCAAGCTCATCTTTGAATGAAGGAAGCCGTTCTAATGAAGCCTTCAAGATTATGCTTTTTATTTGGTTTCCTAAAACGGAAACTACTTTGCGAAGGGTCTTGTCTGCAACACCTAATTTGGGTTCTCCACATGACATTTCAGAGGTAGATGCGTGATTAGCCAGCTTTGATAGATGTTGTTGCGCATGCGAACCTACATTGATCGGAGAATAATGGTTAAGCGAGTAGACTCAAAGACTTCTAAACACGGAGCGTGACAAAGATTTGAGTAATACCTCTTAGGCTAATACCTGAACCACTCATCGGGTGCAAAGTACGATTTTCCCTTTCGATAGGCACAGGATTAAATGGCACAAGCTCAAAAAAAAAAAAGGGGCTCAAAGTGAAACAAATTGCTTACCTCGTTCATTAAGACTGGTTGCGAAACAGCAGGCACATCACAAAAAAATGTGTCATCGAGTGGGTATGCCATGTCCAGATCGCAATAGAGAGATCCAACACTTGTCTTCCTATGCCTAAAGTTGACTTCACTATCTTCATTGCTACTTATATGTCCTCGCTTCAGGTTGCGAATTCGTCGACCGAGGGGAACGAAATCTTCATGTGAATCTGCTACACTTTCTAGTTCTCCTTTATCACTAGGGACCTGAATCAGAGGAACATCAACTGGAGGTGGGTGTTGAACCCGAGGCGCAGGAGTAGTAGAACTACCTTCAAGCAATGTGGTACCTTCGTCCCGGTTATCACTTTCATCCTCAAGAATAGTAACAGTGCCTTTCTTGAAACACTTGAAGAAGGCCATTTGTATAAGATGAGCAGCATGAAACAATATTCAATATCAGGCTAATGACTTCAAACTTGAAGAATGAAAAAAAATAAAAAAATAGAGCAACCAAGGGAAAGCGCTTACTTGTACAAGCTTGGAGATCCGGATAAAGATGAAATGCCACAAGAAGCAATCTTTCACTTATCCTCCACTACGTAAAGCCTAAGCGCTTGAGCGGGCTATCACCAAGTCGGAGAGATGGATCAAACCCAAGTGGTATAGGACGTCTACGTTCTTCACTTCTCCTCCACTACGTAAAGCCTAAGCGCTTGAGTGGGCTATCACTAAGTCGGAGAGATGGATCAAACCCAAGCGGTATAGGACGTCTACGTTCTTCACTTGTCCTCCATTACGTAAAGCCTAAGCGCTTGAGCGGGCTATTACCAAGTCGGAGAGATGGATCAAACCCAAGCGGTATAGGACGTCTACGTTCTTCACTCGTCCCCACTACGTAAAGCCTAAGCGCTTGAGCGGGCTATCACCAAGTCGGAGAGATGGATCAAACCCAAGCGGTATAGGACGTCTACGTTCTTCGCTTTCTTTCAAGGTACCTATTATAAAAATATATATATGAGTATTATCAATAAATAAATAAATAAAACAAATTTGATTGAAAGAGTAATAGATGTGTAGCAGCAGCGAAAAAAAAAATAAATAATAAATAAATAATAATAATAATAAAAAGGGGAAGGAGAAAGCTGAATGGGGGCAGCCCAGTATGCCCACTTTTCCAACCCAGCCAGTACGAAGGCCCAGCAATTGTTGCAGCCCAGCATACATCCATCTAGGCCCACGTCGCGAACAGCCCACGTCGCGTCCAACCCAGGACCAGCAGGGAAGCCCATGTCGCGCCTGGCCTGCTCGCTCCAGCGCTAGCTTGCGCAGCCCATTCCTCACGGAAAGCCCATCATCGCTCGCCCATGCTCCTGCGCAGCCCACGCCTCACGCAAGGCCCATCGTCGCCTTGCCCTAGCTCCAGCTCACGCAGGCCCACGTCGCACCCCAAGGCCAGCGCCTTCTTGCCTTCACCTTGAGCCCAGCGCAGGTGGACTTGAACCTGCCAGCCTTCCCTTTCCCCCTAAAAAAAAAAACAAAACAAAACAAAAAACAAACAAAAAACTGACGCAAGCATAGTAAATTCGTATGCCAAGGGAATTTGCTGTTCATACCAATTGAGAATCTGCTATTCATCCATCAGGTCTCTTGATATGCCCAAAACGGTGGGTTCTGGTGGCTGTAAAAAAAAAATTATAAATAAAAAATAAAAAATTCAGTTTTCTTTGTTCCGCTGGCTGCAAGCAGGCATATATATATATATATATGTATGAGAGAATCAAACAACGAAGGAAAAGAAGCAACTCTCACCACCTTGGTTGCTGAGAATTCGGATGATGCAAACTTCAAAGTTGTAGACCTTCTTGCCGACAAGAGGAGTTTTTCTGCTACTCTATTTTGTTAAGATCTTGTGAAACAAGAAAGAAAATCCAATATTTTCCTAAACTAGGAATGAGAAACCCTAGCACCACTAGGAGCTTTGATGGTATTTGGCTTCTTTAAATTGCACTACGTTCATGAATATTGAGATCAACCAAATAGAGTAGCAGAAAAACTCCTCTTATTATAAAAAATAGTACGGCTATAAAAAATAGTACGGCTACAAATTGCCCCCTCAGCGGTGTCTGTTCATACAAGCTTAACTCCACAGTTTATATCCACAAGGTACTGTTCATCGTCCTTTTCTTAGAAATTTGGGATTTTTGGGAATTTGGTTTAGGGTGTATGGATTTGTATGAAATTGGTTTAGGGGTTTCTTCGAAATTGGTTTAGGGTTTTAGGGTTTAGGGGTTGCTCTAAAATTGGTTTAGGGTTTATGGGTTTCTATGAAATTGGTTTATGGGTTTCTTCGAAATTGGTTTAGGGTTTAGGGGTTCCTTGGTACACCACATCTTTCTTACCCTTTAATTCTACTGAGCGTTGGTTTTTAGATGCTTGTATTAACTACAAACTTGCATTCTCTTTCGTTAAGTGGAATGAATTTGAGACGTGTGCTATATTTTAACCCAAGCAATGACATTCTCAGCCCATATAACTATCTAATAATATCTATTATATTATAGCATGGGTTCGTCCGAGTGGTTAAAGGTGTTTATCATGTTTGCATCTCATGCCTTAACTCCCTTAGTTCTCTCGGGTAGCTGTCAGATTGTTTGAAAATAATTGTCCACTTATAATTTGTTGAAGACTCACCTTGTTATATGTTCATTTTACAATACAGACTTATGTTTTATGCATTCATAATAAAAAAAAATTGGTTAATTATATTACACTAGGTTGATTCTCATTTGTTCGTTTGTGGAGACATTCTTTTGGTTTTTCTTGAACTCTATCCCCCATATACGTTAAACGAGGTTTCTTTCCACTAAATATGAACCTCAATGAACCTCTTTTCTATTTGGATCCGATATAAGTTTTATTTTCTTTCTTAAAAATAAAAAAACTCTTGATTTTCAGGGCTACAGACATTCAAGGCATCTAATGAATAATCCTTGAATCTCAATGTTAGTGTTGTTGTAGGAAAAACTTCTTATCTTTTCAAAATTGCATCTTGTGCTGTCTGTAACACCTCAACCTAGGAATGCATGTTAATTGCTTCACCCAAACATATTGTGTGCAGCATGGGAACTATTTTTTTTTTCTTCCCTTTTTCAGAAAAGATTATTAAAGACTATGCACAACCTAGGAATGCATGTTAATTGCTTCACTCAAACATATTGTGTGCAGCATGGGAACTATTTTTTTTCCTTTTTCAGAAAAGATTATTAAAGACTATGCACAATATGCTCATGAGAAAGCTATAGCCAAATTACAATAAGAAAGAGCTAGACCAAACATTCTAATCCAATAGGACGCAGCTTATGAAGTTACCTGATTTGGAATTTTGTTATTGTAGTCTTCTCAAAATTTAAACTTTGACAGAAATATTGCTTCTTTTTACTTCATCTCATGTGTTTTCCTGCTCATTTTTTCTTTCTTCGTGTTTCCCTATCCATAAATGATTATTGCACCTTCCTAAGTTCATTCTTTCAAATTTCTTCAGGATTAAGTACAGTATAAGCATTGTTGCTGACAAGGGTTTGAAGAAAACTCTTTATACTTCTGAGTGTTTGAAGAAGGGAGAAGTTCTTTATTTACAACACATTCAAGCAGGTATAATGCTAACTATATATTGTACTGTGTATCTGGGATTTGACCATGATCTGTTTTAAGGACTAATATTTGATTATCACATATTTTTATTCATTTGTTTTGGCTACTAAATGTTACGTAACATAGGAGATGAGTTACTTGTAAATGAGGGAACATTGACATTTTCCTTCCTATTTCTAGTTTGTTTAGCTAAACAACATAACCGAGGAGAGTTTGCTTGCTTGGAAAATACGGACTTCTGTCTTTATTCTTTGTCTTTCGCCCTTTGTACGTTTCTTCTTATTTTTCCTGATCTTATTTGGTTTCATGATCATATGTTCCTTTGGGATTTGGCAATATGTATATGTGATATGGTTCTCGCTTTTGTTAATCTCTGTGATATGGTTCCATCTTTTGTCTATATTGTACGTTTGCCACTGATATATCTCCTGCCTATTGCCTTGATATGCCTGTGTATTGCGTGTTTATTGCTTGTTATTGTGCAGATTTCAACGGCCTAAAATTATTTGTATAATATTGGTGTGCAGGGAAATATGTTTCTCCAATTAAGTTGATGATTGCTGAGGAATAAAAGTTTCAGGGAAAGGCATTGTCCCTTTCCCATACAAAGACCGCAATCAGTACCATAAAGGAGAAATTCAGTCCGCAATAGCTACGAAGGTTTGAAGACTGTTGTTTTGGTCATCTCTTACTAATTGAGGACCTTAAGTGGACTTCGCCAATTGTCCACAGCTTGTTGCTGAGGAAGGCTAATCCGAAGACAGAACGGGATAAAATTCATTGTTGGCAATAAGGTGATCCAATTCACGGCGCAATAATTTTGCGTCGTCACAGGGCTAAGGTTTGGAAACCTTCCTTTCACTCCGATCGCAACTAATGAGAACTGCTCATTGAAAAAGAAGTACTTTTGCAACGATAAAACCGTCAGCCTTTTGGAACTAGAAAAAGCCTTCCTCGACTGCACTGATGAGGACGATGTATTAAAGCTTTGATTTGTATACTTTGTTGTTTTTGTGTTGTTGGGTAGTGAAAAACATGTCCACATTGACATGCAGTATTTGAAATTGGCGGAAGACCTTGAAGAGTTTGTGAAGTATCCATGGGGTGCTATGTCTTATGCCAAGACAAATGCCACACTTTTGAGGGCACTTTGTGCAGATTACCAACGAGTAAAAGTGCCCAAAAAAGCTGCAAAAACAAAAAAATCTAAAAAGAAAGCAAAGACAATGGCAACTGGTAGACCAAGAGAGTACCACATCAAAGGATTTGCCTTTGCACTTTAGGTGAGCAAATTTCCATTCAGGTTTAAGTTCAATTTCATTTGTTTTCAGTGAGTGACGTTTTATTCTTCAAACTAGATTTGGGCTTATGAGGTCTTTCCAGCGTTCGCTACACTGCATTTTGTTGTGCACGAAGAGAATGCCTACATCCCTCGTATACTTCAGCTCGTTTTCATGAGCTAATGAGCTAAGTACTCAAGAACTGTGAGGTCAGTTATGTTTTTAATGATAATGTTATGCAGATGAAAATATAATAAGTTTACTGATATGTATATTGTATGTGTAAATTGCAGGTTGATGTGCAACTTCTCCGCCCAACTGTAATTGACAAGCAGCAGCCCTATTAAACTTGGGGTGACGGTGTTGACGACATTGAAGAAATTGTTGAGTTGTTTGGCGATGACGCCGAAGAAAAAACCAGCACTTCTGCTTTTGTAGAAGAAAAAGATGATGACATTGACGAAATTGCTACCCTTCCGTCGTCTTCTACGGTAAGCATTACCTTTTTCCAATATATAAGTCATAATACAATAGAAAAACAATAGCTGTATTTGGGCTATATTTTGGAAGTATTGTAACAGTTGCATTATAATTGAATGCATGGTAAAGTCCCGTCCACTAAGTTACGCACTTTGAAGCGTGACTTTCAAGGACAAATGATGAATTGGCCAAGGTAGCCAGGTCAAATCGAGCGCTTCGAAACAGAGTGCATGACTTGGAAGAAATGGTACAGAAGGAGTCATTGAAACTTGAAAAGGAGTCTGCAAAAAATAAAAAGTGTGTGGAGGATTTCGGCAAAACCCTCGTGTGTAAATTATTTTTAAAAATAATTTCTTATAATGTCTTACGGTGCAATTATGATGCACCTGACTGCCTGTTTTTGAAAGGCACGTTGTTTCTTTCTCGTCCTCGTCTTCTTTTTGAATGAAGTAGGGCCTAAACCGTAAACCCATTGATGAGCCGTAGTCAATATACATACAATATAATAGCAATATTAGGCCAATATACATGCACTAGAGAGGCAATATTAGGGCAATATAACCACAATACGATAGCAATAGTATCACAATATACATGCAATAGGGTGGCAATATGCATACAATATCTATGCAATACAAAGGCAATATTAGTACAAAACACATACAATAGGACAACAATATTAAGTCAATCTACATACAATACACACACATCCATTACAGACTACAATTTAGACATGCAAAATAAATCGCCATCGAACCCTAACAATACTATCCCGCAAAGGGAAAAGGAAGGCAACACTTTGACATTGCATCACCTAGCACCGCATGAACCGAACCAGCATGCACCCTTACTAGAGGTCCATCACAAGATCCATGTCTTTGGCCTTCCTCCTCGCTGCATGCACGAGGCTATGATGAGCCATTCCCTCTCCACCCATATTCAGCGCCGCATGAACCGAACCAGCACTCACCCTTACTAGAGGACCATCAAAAGATCATGTCTTTGGCCTTCCTCCTCGCTGCATGCACGAGGCTATGATGAACCATTCCCTCTCCACCCATATTCGGTACAATTGTAGTATGGTGAGATGACCGAAGCATAATCTCGGAACATCTCGAAGCCGTTGTTGAAACATTGAACCATTTCATGGTTATATTCTTCAGATTTTGTGAATTGTTGGACATCATATTTCTTTTTCTCTTCCAATTTTAACTTGAGGGACTCTAACTCTTTGCTTCGATTTATTGCTTTTAGAGTTTGCTTAACTTCTCCTGCATATGCTTTCTTCAACTTGTTCGACAAGTTTCCCATAACTTGGCCATGAATATCACATTTCGTCTCCCACCAATCTGTTGCCTTTGACAATATTGGAGGTCCTGCTTGACGGCAGAGATTTTGTCAAGCAGATCATTACTCTCAGCCTCACTTCCAGATGAAGTGGGATCGTGATTGGGAGTCAGAGGTGGAGACGGGAACGGCACATGCCACGGCTGGTCTTCCGGGTAACTGACATGATTGTTTGGAGGGCGTACATCCGACATCTTTAAGTATCGGTGGGGACAATTCACAGCTACAGACTACATAAAAATAAATAAAGGTACATTCAGTCTCCAGTTTGACGTTATGAACACTTGTAAACAAGCAAGAATAATTACCTTTCCCGTTAAGAAGGTGCCTATGCTGCAGAAATGGTAGGAAGCTTCAGTTATATGTAGGAACTTGTTTGAAGTATATTGGGTATTTAGTTGGGGCATTAAATTGATGGGATTGCAAACTACACCATTTACTACTTGGCTGTCATTTAGAGCAGTAGAGCAATAACAGCAATAAAAGTACCTTACAAAGGACAAAAACCAAACCTTAATGAGAAAATGGAAACTGTGGATTTCAGGCCAAAAAAGGACTATGTAACTAACCAATTATTGGAAATTTGAAAAACGAAAATTGGAACAAAGGAAATTGGGGAAAATACGAAATTTGCCACAAAGGAAATTGGAACATAGGAAAAAGGATATTAGGCAAATACAAAATTGGAAAATTGGAAAATTGGAAACCAATTGAAATGGAAAAAATGGGAAATAGGATTATTACCGTACTGGACAAATTGAATAAGTTGGTACTTTTGCCAAAGTAGGCAATTTCTTTAAATACAAAAAATTGGGAAAACCAGGAAATTGGGAAATTCCAAATTGTATATATAGGGGAATATATGAAACTTTGGGGAAATACAAAAATTCCCACATACAAATTGGAACATAGGAAAAGTAAATTAGGCAAATATGAAATAGGCAAATTAGAAAATTGGAAAATTGGAAAATTGGAAAATTGGAAATCAGGAAACTTGGAAAATAGGAAAATAGGAAAATTGGAAATAGGACAAAAGGAAAATTGGAAACTTGGAAAATAGAAAAATTGGAAATAGGACAAAAGGAAAATAGGAAAATTGGAAAATTGGAAAAAAGGAAACTTGGAAAATAGAAAAATTGGAAATAGGACAAAAGGAAACTTGGAAAATTGGAAAATTGGAAATAGGAAAAAAGGAAAATTCGAAAATTGGAAAATTGGAAATAGGAAAAAAGGAAACTTGGAAAATTAGAAAATTAGAAAATTGGAAATAGGAAAAAAGGAAACTTGGAAATCGGAAAAAACAAAAGTTGGAAAATTGGAAATAGGAAAAAACAGGAAACTTACAAAATAGGAACATTGGAAAATGGAAAATAGGAAAATTGGATAATTGGATAATAGGAAAAATGGAAAATTGGAAACGAATTGAAATTGCAGAAATGGGAAATAAGAAAATTACCATATTGGAGAATTTGTATTAGTTGGTGAATTAGGCAAATTATTTCAATTACATAATGGGAAATTTACCAAATTCGGAAAATCCAAAATAGAAATATATTAAAAAAAGGCATACAGCCAACTGGGCGATAACTCCCACCTAATACTATCCCGCCCAAGACTCTCGCCAATCCCTCATCCCACCAATTACTCCCCCCAATCCCTCCCGCCAATTACTCTCTGATTTACTCCACATCATTAATGCTTGCCTATATTAATCAACCCAGCTGTATGAAGGGATTTCGACCCAAAAAAAAGCTGTCTAAAGGAAAAACTTGCATGACATTAACTCCTTCCAACCATTACCTTCCCCATTGATTTCACTCACATCACATTTAGTCCCACTTATCTCCAATTAAGTCCTACACCAGCCTACAATAAATATCCAAAACCATGGACCATAACCTCACACCAAACGCAACGCTTTCAATTACTGAAGGAAGGGAGACTAAAACAGAAGCCAAGTCACCCAATTCACTCACTGCGGACTTGGTCCATGGCATGCAGCAATGTCGAGGCAATACCATGTTTTGGAAAAATCAACATGCAGACATAGTTTCAAAAATTGTGGAGGGCCAAGCTAGGTGGGATGTCATAAGAAAGCGCATATTTCGCTCTCATTATCATGCCCGCATGCATCTCCTCCATATAAAGGGTATGAAAGCCAAAATTGAAATTGTCCCTGCCACTGCAATTATGGTATTCAAGGAATCTGATGAAATGGCTCAGTTGAAGCAACAAGTGGAAACTGGATTCGAACTATTTCGTAAGTTTGCAAAAATAGTGGATCCAGAAGGAAACTGGGACAACATCACTATGGGCAGGGTCATGAATTTCATGGGTCGCGGTCGCCGCAATTGAAGAGTATGCAACTTCGAATGTGGCAACATCAGGAAATTTGTGACACTTTAATATGACTTTTGATTGGCTGTAAAATATAGTGGAAACAACATGTAAAATGGAATCATATTCAGGTGGCCTCTTTTTGTATTATGTAACTATGGGGTGGCCTCTTGTTGTATTATGTAAGTTTCGAAATTAGATTTTATGGAATTATGATGCCTCTTTTTGTATTTCTGCGTATACAGTTTATCCGTGTCCAGTTCAGTGGCGATATAGAGGCAATAACTCCACAATAAGCATGTGTATAATGGGAATATGATGTCAATAAGAGTACAAGTCCTATGACTAGATATCACCATGTTGAGATAAACTAGGCTTGCACTTGTGCCTTCCAAACCTAGTTAAATTAGTTCTATAGTTTAAAGTATCAAAGCGAAATCGAAATATAATATTTAAAGTGGAACCAGTTCTGTCATGATCCTGTTTTTGCTTTAACCATGTTACAAAATTATCATTTACTATATAGGTAGTGTCCTCAATAAAATAGTACAATGTTCATATTCAAGAATTTCAAATTGAAAGTAAATACTTGAGGAAGTGCTTTGAAACTTAATTTGTTATTATTGTTAATATTTTTTTTTATGAACTAACCCACCGTCTATCTCTTGAGATTGATATGTTGCGGTTTGAAGAACCTTCTGATATTATTCAAGATGTTCTCTTTTGTTTATTCATTCTTTTTGAAGTTTAAACTATCTGTTAACAAAAAAGTAACTAATATAGTGCAACAAAATAAATCACAAGGTATCTCTCGTGACATGAGACAAACAACACCAAGTCCTTTATTTCCTCCATTTATTATAAGATAATAAGGATTATGGGGGAAACAATTGAACCAAGAGCATCAATGCATATATGTGACATGCATGCTGCATCTTTCAAGAGGGAATGAAAATAAATCTAAGTATAGAGCTCCAATTTAGATAACCTAGGTGTTGGAATGACAACTAATGGAGTCATTTTCTTTGTCACAATCCCAAATTTGTCTTGAAGGTCTAGCTTTGCATCATTAGGCAACCTCCACTCAAATGAATGCAAAAATGAAGCCAACACATAGATCATCATCCTCTCTGCTAAGGGAATCCCAGGACACATTCTTCTCCCAGAACCAAATGGAAGATATTCCAACTTATTGCCATTGTAATGAATGTTGTTGCTGGGAGGATCATTGAAGAACCTCTTGGGCCTAAATTCCAAGGGATTGTCCCAAACATTAGGGTCTCTGTGAATGGTCCAAACATTTATAAAAACACTTGAACCTTTTGGTATTTTGAACCCTCCAATGGTGGTGGATTGGCTTGGACAATGGGGTACCAGAAGAGGCAGAGCAGGGTGCAATCTAGATGTCTCCTTAATCACAGCATCTAAATAATGTAATTGGGGTATATGAGACTCTTCAACCAAGTTTTTCAACCCCACAACTTCTTTCAGTTCTTGTTGAACTTTTTTCAGGTCATCTGGGTGTTGCATCAGCTCAGCCATTACCCATTCCACCATTGTTGCTGTGGTGTCAGTTCCACCAGCCACAACGTCCTGTTCAAAATTATCAAACTGTTAAAAAGTTCAGAAAAAAGATTTGTTGCATTTTAATTTACTTCTTACTATCCCTTGTGTTAGAATTTTTACATCAAAATTTGCTCTTGAAAATAAATTGATAGGATGCACATAGAGGCATATCAGCGAAGTTTATTTATCATCACAAGAAGGATATTATGTGGTGAGTCTCTCACGCATGCATATGCGAATACTGACCGTATTAATGCATTAAGTGTTGTTAAAAGTAAGGCAAAAGTCATGTGTCAATGGCCAGAAATCACTCACATGCACCTGGTTGACTGCCAACAAACTACAAACCAAAAGATAAGAATACATTACCGTGAGCAGGGCCTTGATTTGTTGCAAAGTAAGCGATTCCGCATCATCTCCATGCTCATTAAGCTCCAACAGGAACTGCAGAAAGCCCTTCCTTTCATGCTTTAGCGATAGCCCCCAATCTTGCTCTGCTGCCTCACTCATCTGCTTTTCAATGGCAGAGTTGAGAATCTTTTCAATCACATATAGAAGCTGCTTCGCACGCCTCGCAATTCCTTGCACATCAAACTTGGCAAGCCAAGGAAAAAAGTCGGAAATATTTCCCTTCCCAAGCAACTCCACCATTTCAGCCACCACATTTCTGAACTCTGCCCCAAGATCAGTCCCTTTCTCTGCTTCCAGAGTCCCACCCCACAACATTCTCATGATTGTGTTGATTGCTGTAAAAAATGCAACCTGCCCGAAATCAATTGGTCTGCCACTTTTGCCATAAATATGACCAATTGACTTGAGAACTTCCTCTTTTCTCAGAGCATAACAAGCATCAAGGTTGCCTTTGCTCATCACGTGGATCACAAACACCTTGCGCAACCTCCTCCAATCTGGACCGTAGGATCCGAACGCGATGTCGGTTCCTCCGTAGGAGGCAATCTGTGCAGCAATTGTAGGGTCATGATTCGCAAAGAGGGTGTCTTGGTCACGAACCACTTGTTTCACAAGTGATGGCGAAGAGAGCACAAAGCATAATTTGCTACCAAGTTGGAGTTTGTAGATAGGGCCATAAACACTTGCCAGGTTTGTGAATTCGTGATGAAGGTTGGGGCCTAAAAAGGGAAGGCTCCCAAGAAATGGCAGGCCACGAGGACCTGGTGGCAATGGAGGTGTTGGGTTTTTTGAGCTTTTCCAGTTCCACATGAACCAGAACAGAGCAACCGCCATGGCTGAAATGGTGAGAAATATTGCTCTGGTCATCATGAGATGGCCATCTTTCTCAATATTGCTAGCATCCCACCATGGTGACCACATTTTTTGTTAGCCTTAGGCCCTGAAACCTAATAAAGATGAAAGATATATAGGCTTATTATATATACAGAAAATACATATAGAAAAGCTTTTTGATAAAGAAGCTTGTGGGATGTGGGGATAGCTTTTAAGAGCTAAAAAGTGTTGCCCCCCTACCACACAAGACATCCAGGAGAAAACGCCAGAACAAAAATCGAGAACTTGACAGGTTTGGACAACGGATGCATTATTTTGTAGCAGATTAATATCTCTGGTCACTGTTGTCTTGCAGTGTTTGCCTCAACTTGGTGGGCTCAGAGGTGTTAGGCTTCGGCCTATGAGTAAGAAAAATAATTTTTCTTACAGTATTTATACACATCTTTGTTATATATGATCATCTGTTCAGTTTTACATTTTTCTTCTAACCAGATGAACAAAGACTTCAATGTACCAATTTCTATATGAAAAAAATAGCCAAGGTATACGATCCTATTGTAGTAGGTACTGCATTAGCATGGTTTTTAAAATATCTTGGACGAAAAAATTACAAAAAAGTAAGCCAAAATTAAATTAAAAATTGGAAAAGGGATGAAGTATACATCCCTTAAAAGACATATGGCCTACATTACACACCTTCAATATGGACTCTATATATACAAATCATGCCTTGAATCACCATCACATCCCCCCCTAAATTACAAAAACATGACACCACAAAACCTCATGCTCCTTCCTCTTTCAACCCCTGAATCATCCATCGGAAGCCCAATACTAGATGGCAGCTTGGGCGATGGGATAGCCTGAAACTCCATAACAAAATTGGTAGGGGAGAGCGGTTCTGGAAAGACCCAACTTTGTCTCCAACTTAAGGTTAGAGCTCAGCTCCCACCCTCACATGGCAGACTAGAGGGCTCCTCCCTCCACATATTCACAGAATTCAGCTTCTCATTTCGTCGATTGCAACAACTAGGCAACCTTTATCATGCACCATACCCCAACTTAATAGGGATGGAGCAATTGGAAGACATATATGTTCATGGCGTTCATGATGCTCAACAACTCATTGTAGGGGTCTTTTTGTTCCAGCAGCCTGACGAATGGGCTTAGGCTGCTGTGAGGAGAAAACAAACAAAAACCTCCTGAAGCCTGAGTTCAAGAACCAGGCTCCTAACAGAATTTTTAAAAGACTTGCTGAAGCCTTAGAAAAATACGTTTGGGTTCTTTTCACCAACAACCAGAAGAACGTATCAAATTCGTTAATGACTTAGCTTGAGGAACTTGTGGCATGGGAGCTAAGCTTTCCCAAGTTTAGCAATTTGAGAGAGAGATCAAAGCGTGAATTTCTTTCAGGAAAGAAGGTTTGTAGTGGAAGAAAGGGGAATTAGGAGAGTTTCTATCTCAGAGGGAGAGAGAAACGATGGAAATAAAAGATGGGGTAAATTCCAGTTTCCTTGACAAAGCTTGGTATTGCTCTGGAATGGTGTGTGTTTGCTGGGTAGAGGGGGCTTTCTTTTATAGGCGTTTGGAACCCTAATTTCGTTAATCCTCCATTCCCACTTTTTCTTTGCTTCTTTCCAATTACTCCTCTTCTTGTGAAATATCTTCGACCAGAGCGCCTGAGCCAATGGTTTCTTAAGGTTCCAAGGTTTTATGTGGCTAAGCCTCCCCATGGGGGTGAGGCGCCACTTGCTTTTTCCCTTGATTTTCAAACTGGAGCTCGCAGAGGAAAGAAGAGAATGGGTGAAGTCCTTTACCCAGTGGGTATTCCTTCTACGTTCATAGATTCCCTATGGTTCTTGCTATGGTCCCTTGTTGACCACATGGGAGTTCTGATATGGGTGGAGCTCGATGCTGGATTTTTTGTAACAAGGACTTAGGCTGGGCTTTGCTCGTAGATGCTGGGTTATTGGTGTTCTCTTTTCCAGTGGCCCACATGTTTTTGTCAAGCTGCTGGAAGTGGCCTATTTGTTTTGGGCATTCTAATTAATCGTGGGTTTGTCTAAGTGCTACAACAATATATGAGGTGTTCTCCTGAGGCATTGGGCCCTATTTTCCCTCTCTCATGCTAACCCATGTATTTGGGCCCGGGGAATGGGCGTGAGTTTTAGTGCTCCCAAGTGGCCTAAAACTTCCATTCCTTGGTCCCTCAATGGGCCCTGTGAGTGCTCGTACCCATCCATGCCACAACCT
>NW_018923092.1:78226-89049 GCF_002207925.1 Prunus avium | reverse complement strand
GACAACAAACCACAAGCAACCTCTTAGTGCAAGAGAATTGCACCTTAAATTCCAAGTGGCCTCTCAATGCCGTCAACCGTAACTCGGTCAACAATGCTCCCTTACTAGAGAAAATTTGCCCAACTGTAATTTTCGGATTCCCATCACTTTGCGAATACCATATGTCCAAATATGCTTCTCTATCATTTACACCGGCCACATTGTACCGGTTTTGTTCACCCATTTGACTCAAATAATGTTCACGAGTGGGTTCAGATTCTCCTCCTAAATACATTATTGGCAATTGGGCAGATGTGTTCAAGGGGCCCAAAATAGGAGGGGCAGAGTACACTAACACTTCATTTATTTCAGTACCATTATCACCACCATGCATCTCCTCCACCTCGCTAAAATCAATCATGTCTATAAAATCTGTCCCAACATCACCTCCCACATCAGCGACATTTGTATTATTTCGAGTTACTTCTTTACTTTCAACAATGGTAGCTGAAGAACGACCCATCCGACTACTATCTATCGTGATATGCATACTATCAACTACATCATTTGTCAGTCCATTATCTTCTATACTCACGAGTAAGGGAGCTAGTTTTGAAGGTGTTACCTCACAATTGTACTTCATAAAAAAGTTGACATCATCATCGTCCTCAATCTTTATGTGCTTCCACTCATTCGAGGCCACCAAAACTAAGAACTTTAAGCAAACTTTGTCTTCCCTGCTATTTGTATTACCAATCTGATGCACACGATCCAACAGTTCAACAAATGTGATGGTCCGTAGAACTATTAAGCCTTTTGAGTCACCCTCTTCGTATTTGCACATCTTCTTTGAGGTTACCCATTTTCCATTGTAGCAAACCAGAATAACAATTGTCTCCATTTCTGACCATGAAAAAAATTATTTCATTAACACAATACAACCACAATAACCAGGGAATACAATGGCAATATAACAGCAATATAACATCAATATAACACAATATAACGGCAATATAACAACAACACCACAACAAAATAACATGAACACAACAACAATACAACACTAACACAGCAATGAACAAGGATTCATCACAATCACACTATACAAATCCACTACATCAAATGGAAAATCCGAAGTTTCAAGATTCACATATCCAAAGCAATCTAAATGCAATTGGTAAAAACCCATATGGATGAGCATGAAGATTCAAAAAACCTTACCCCAAAGCAATTACAGCCAAAACCGATTTAACAGAAACCCAAGCAATCAAAATCAAACCAATTTCATAGAATCCAACAGATATTAAGAAAATAACCATCAACACTACCTATTCGAGGTCGGCGATCTAGTAGAGCTTCAAGGTTGCAAGTAGCTATTCAGAAGACATACCTAAAATATGGGGTCGAGGGAGGGGTTCGTGATTCAGAACAAAGCTGCCGGAGAGAGAGAGAGAGAGAGAGAGAGAGAGAGAGAAAAGGGGGCTGAGCGAGCTGAGAGAGAACCAAATTTCTGAAAATGTGATATGTGTGCAATAAGTGGACAATAAATATATATTTATAGGTTATAGTTGTGAAAAAAATGGGGAGGGGTGGTATTTTCAGAAAAAATTATAAAATGGGTGGCATTTTGAGCTATTTCCCTAATATATAACATAGATATAGGCTTTAAAATACACAATATATATAGGATGACATCATTTTGACGTCGAGGGAAAGAAAAAAAAGGAACCGCAAGCAACGCTGCATGCTGGAGGATGCTGCACGCTGGGGAGGAGTAGCACTGCGCTCTCTTTGGGGACTTTCGTCGAGTAGTTTGCTGGGGTCAATTTTCTCCCCTCTAATGGTAGATCCCAGAATTGCAGGAGTCATTTGACCACCTTTGCTCCTCTGTGGATCCGTCTTTGATGAGATGTAAGAGAAATTAAACAGGATCTCCCCACAGCGTAATAGTTTGCTTAAATTGCTTGAATTAATGAAAAGAAAATTAAACTTTTTCGATTAGGACCAATTCCAGTAAGCTTTATTTGTTGAGTTGTTTTGTTGACTCCATGTATGCAATTACTAGTATTTTAGTATTTGCATGTAGATGCGCAGTATGACTTGACAATTTATATGCAATTGCTTAGGGTGGATCTGCAATTAGCAAGACTGCATGCATTAGCTCCCATAAAAAATTCTTTTTCATATGATGACTTATTTCTTTTAGCGCACATAGTTAATTACATATGAAATGAACAGTTACATGGATGCAATAGATTTGAATATCTGATCTAGCTCCATCTAATAGAAAACAAGCCGTGTATAGCACTATACCTATGGTTTGTTGTACCAGCCCGTTGTAGATATGGGGTAGCAATCCACAAAAATCATAACAAAAAAATTTAGATACTAAATCAAGCAATGTAGAAGGACTTGTATTTCTAACTGCTGTCTGGAACCCAACCAAGCAATTGATTAAAGCATTGGCTACTAAATCAATCATGATGATCTCAGAAATCCTAACACACCTTTCCACATAAAAAAGCCTTTTCTTTTTCGTTTAGCACAAATTCGTCGAATGCCTTACAAGTTGAGGAATAATGATAATGATAGTGATGAAGATGATGATCGATCACACTCACCCTTCCTGCAACAGAATAGAAACCGATATCTCTTGACTGGTGAGCAAGGTTTAGCCATTCCGTATACGGAACTTGCAGCCATGGATTAGTCGTAGACTAGTGTTCGAACCACTTAATTACTTGATTGTGAGGATGAAGCCTACTTAATTACTTGCTAGTTCTTCTCAATCTGAAAGCTGCTGCTCTGGCTGACGCTTTGCCTTAAAATTAAAAGGCTTAAGCAAAGAAGCAAGCAAAGCACAAGCAAAAGTTGCTAAAGCAAAGAAGACTGAGAGGATCGGCCATGGTTTCGGAACCGGTTCACTCGCCCAAAATCAACAGTATGGGCTACTACAATATTATGGTCCACCTCTGTCACTCAAAAGGCCCAAAAGCACATTCCAATTATATATTAGCAACCCAAAATGAACAATTGGTACTCCCACTTCCTTAAACCTGTTGTCTGTCTGTAATTAAACACCAACTCTGTCATGGGCCCAAATTTGAGCTCATACGTCATGGTAAAGCGATGAGTTTTACTTGTGACATCATTAGCTTCTAATCAACAGGTCATGGGCCCAAACCTGAGCTCGGAGCCCAAACTTGCAGCTTTCCGAGTTTGCCCTTTGTGCGCACGTCTCGCCAACTCCTCTTCAATTACTTCCGCCAACTGTTCTCCAACTCCTCTTCAATTTATTAATGAAGTTCACATTAAGGACATGCTAATTTTTTTTCGGTCTTATGGAGATGTGTATCTACTATCTAGAATGAATTAATGCAAATGCCTATGGGTCTTTCAAAAGTACTAAATTAATTAATGACGTTTCAATCAATCACATGGTTTTGTTTTGTATTAAGGAGAAGTCTAGAATGCAATCATAAAAATGGAGCATCCACATTGGGTAAATTCAAAAGACTGGTAAAAAGAATTCACGTATATGATATCAGTGAAGATGCTCAAGGAAATCGAACTTATTGAAAACCAAAACAAAGAAAATTTGGCCAGCAAACTATCAAGGAATTAATGTGTGTTCATAGGACTTAAATTGGAATTTTAAAGTTAGACACGTACACACAGTCTAGTTTTGCAGACCCTCCAATAATTATATAGTTTTTCAAGAGAGATTTTTTCAGCCGATGTGGTTTTCAGGTGACATCCCTTATTATAAACTGATTAATGGCTATCCTATCTATGGCCCACAAGTACAAGTAGTAGAAATAACATAATCAAGTTCACATTAAGCACCGGAACAACAAATAAGAAAATACTAGGCTGAACTTTGTTTTATTTGAAGACGTGAAGCACGCTCTAGTTTGTTTTATTTGAAGAATATTATTACTTCAATTGTAGGATAAATTTTTATATGTTTTGAATACACCAGTGGCTGGTCATGATTTTGGAACCGATTCACTCGCCCAAAATCAACAGTTTGAGCTACTTCAATATTATGGTCCACCTCTGTCACTTAAAAGGCCCAAAAGTACATTCCAATTATATATTAGCAGGCCAAAATGAACAATATCATATCATGGGTGCTAATAATATTTTGGTCCATCACTTAAAAGCCCAAAATTAATTTAACCCAAAAAAATTATAAATTAACTCTTAATTACTTGAACTATAAACTTCATGCACAAACCATATAGTTAAGTCCAACCCTAAAAAAAACATATAGTTAAGAGGAAATAATTGAAGAAACTAAATATATAAAAAACAGGTTTATTTAAAATTATTAGTAAAAAAACAACACATTTGAAATGAATTCAATAGCTTCACACAAGAAATTGAAATATAAATTCATGTCTTCTTTTTGTTTCCCTTTAATTTAGTTGTTTTTAGGATATAAATTAAAAAGAATCGTCCACTGTTCATCACCACTTTCATTTTTAACTTCTATTCATGTAGTTTTCCTAGTTTGCCCTTGCGTGCGCGTCTCTCCAACTCCTCTTTAATTACTTCCTCCAGTTGTTCTCCAACTCCTCTTCAATTTATTAATGAAGTTGATATGCTAATACTTATGTCTTATGGAAATGTCTATCTA
Source organism: Prunus avium (assembly GCF_002207925.1). Next base: position 84,428 of record NW_018923092.1, on the reverse strand, counting down.
GAATGAATTAATGCAAATGCCTATATGTCTAAATTAATTAATGACGTTTCAATCAATCACATAGTCTTGTTTTGTATTAAGGAGAAGTCTAGAATACAATCATAAAAATGGAGCACCCACATTGGGTAAATTCAAAGACTGATAAAAAGATTTCACATATATAATATCTTATCAGTGATGCTCAAGGAAATCCAACTTACTGAAAACCAAAACAAAGAAAATTTGGCCAGCAACTTTCAAGGAAATGTGTGTTCATAGGACTTAAATTGACATTTTAAAGTTAGCTACGTACACAGAGTCTAGTTTTGCAGACCCTCCATTTATATGGTTTTTCAAGAGAGATTTTTCCAGCCGATGTGGTTTTCAGTTGCTTAATTTGCTTCCTTCTATGACCTAGCTTGGTTTGGTTATGAATTTATGAAATGAAACCCAGCACATGTTATGCTCCCTAAGATTAAGAATGACCTGGGCCTTCAGCCCTCGCTGTTCAGTCCTAATCAATGACATTATTAAATTGATAAATGGCTATGGCCCATAATAAGTACAGGTATTAGAAATTACATATTGGGCGCTAATAATATTATGGTCCTTTACTTCATTTTGGGTCCAAAATAATATTATTGGCCGGACAAAAAAAAAACGGAAAAATGATATTATTCACACGATTAATTAATGACGTTTCCATCAATCACATGGTTTTGTTTTGTATTAAGGAGACGTTTCAATCAATCAATCACATTGGGTAATTCAAAGACTTATCTGATGCCATCGGATCAGTGATGATGCTCAAGGAAATCCAACTTCATCTTATTAAAAACCAAAACAAATAAAATTTAATATTAATGTGAAATGAATTTAAAAGCTTCACACAAGAAATTGAGATATATGAATTAATATTCTCTTTTTCGTTTACTTTTTTTTCTTTGATTTATTTGTTTGTAGGGTCTAAATTAAAAACAATCGTCTGCAACTGTCCTAAACTTACGCAAAATCGATAGATTTTGCTTAAGAGAAAGGGGTTTCTTAGCAAAAAAAGAAGAAGTTTTGTATGTGTGAAAGGAACAATTGAAACTATGTATTACTCTTCTAAACTTATCATACGTCTGTGATTAAAGTATGTAAACATCTCAACAACTTTGTTGTTCAATCCTAATTAATGACATCATTATAATGTGATAAATGGCTATGGCCCATAAGTACAAGTAGTAGAAGTTACAGATTGAAGTTCACATTAAGCACCGAAACAACAAAGAAGAAAATAGTAGCCTTAACTTTGTTTTATTCGAAGACGTGAAGCACGCTTTAGTTTGTTTTATTTGAAGAATATTATTACTTGTTCCTTTCAAAATTGCCACCTGGCTTGACTTTTTATTTTTATTTTTAATGGCTTCAATTTTCTCTGTTTCGCGGGCCAACTTTGGATACGTACAGCAAGAAAAAGAAGCAAAAGCTGCATGCATGCATGTGTATGCATGGTTTGGGTTTGGCTTTGCTTGATTATAAATAGCACATCAGGTTGGAGCTAGGGAAAGCAATAAGCAACGAGAGAGAGAGAGAGAGAAAGAGAAGTGAGTTTATTAAAATAAAATAAAAATTCAATCATATTGAAGCGCTCTAGCGAGCGAAAGATCATCAGAAATGGCATTACAACTGCCAGAGCATCTTGCGCTGAAATCAGAGTACAACCACAAATACTTGCGCTACAGAGATTACATCGATACGGTGCAAGGGGTTCTCCACTTCTCCGGAGAGGAGGTTGTGAGCCCATACACAAAGTTCCATGCGGAGGACTCCGGAATTAGTTCCTGCTACAACAACAAATTCTGGAGGACGGCAGGTGAAGAAGATAAGCGGATTGTGGCCGATGTTGACGAGAAACCGCCAAATCCTCTCTTCAATTTCGAGTATGTACACCAGGAAGACAAAATCGTACGGTTGTTCGACGTGCAACACAATAAGTATTTACAGATACGCCCTGAAGACGAATGCCTCATTGTAAGCGATGTATTGCCAGACCACAACCCTACTTTGTTCAACTTCAAAGTCATCGACTGGGATACGTTGGTGATTTTCCCCACGCTTGTTGCCTTCATAGGCGACAATGGCTCCTACCTCAGAGTCCAATCCAATGGTGAATACCCATTTCTGCAGTTCTCGGCCAATGAACCTACTGATCCAACGGTAGAGGTCGAGGTCTCCTTTACCCGTGATGGATACGTTCACTACAGGTCCACCTACAATCAAAGGTTCTGGAAGCGTGCAGCTGGAACTAACTGGATTTTGGCTGACACAGACGACACCACAGTACAGGACGCAACGTTGTTTTGGCCAGTCAAGGTAAACATCGGGAACGTCAATGTCGTTGTAGCTCTCCAGTGCAACAACAATTTCTGCAGGAGGTTGAACTGGGGGGCCGGTATAGAGAGTCTGAATGCCGCCCTCCCCTCCCCCCTCCCTCCAGTTACCCCAGAGGCGCACCTGACAGTCAGAGAGCTTGTAAAGTCCCGGACCATCTTTGATCTCAACTTCCACGTCGACGATGCCAGGATCTATAACCGCAGACACAACGTCGTCGTGGCCACCGGAGTAGCCCAAAACAGAACCCTAAAATCGGCCTATGCAGTCATACTGCTCTCCTATGAAGACACTAGTACTTGGATTTCCAATCTTGACGACTTCGCCTTCACGTCCCTCATCCCAACCACCCTCACCTCTGACACTCTATTCGTCCTAAACGACGACGAGGGAGACATCATCGGAATTTTGGGTCACTTTGACGGACCATACCACTGGGGTGAAGATCACATATCAAAAACTCAAATTCGGTTCCCGGTTGTTGTGCCGCCAATGAGTAAGGTGAAGGTGACCCTTTTAGCTACAACTACATCATGCGACATTCCCTTCTCCTACTCTCAGCGGGACACTCTTATTCGCCAAACCCCGGCAGCTATGACCTACATCAAGGAAGGTGGCCTTTACACTGGGGTCAGTTCATACAACTTCAAGCACAGGAGAGAAACAGAAAGGCTTGCAGGATGATCATCCTGTGAAATTATTGATGTTTGTGGGTTGCGTCGCTGGAAACCCTCACGAGACTTCACTCGTCCCATCAGGGTCACCTATGGGTTTAAAAGGCTTGTTGCATAGGCTAAATGCAATCGCGTTACCTGCGAAAGTGGCATTGTCTTAAGTTTTCCTTTCGTTGTGATTTGGGTTCAATAATATTGCATGCAGCTGCGGCTCATGTGCTCATGCATTCATGCATTAATTTATGTAACCTATAAGACTATCTGTGGGAATAAAAGTTGTGCTTCTTTCGTTTTACTATTCCGATCCAGATCACTTGCATTCATGCATTACTTCCATGATTCAAGAGTTTTAATTAATTAATTCACTACTACATTTTTCAGTTTGCACGACGAAGGAAGAATGGTCACGCAACGCACAAAGTGGTCGCACAAATAACAGCGCGACAGAACTTGTATTTATCATCGCGCATACTCCTTCGTTGCAGCAATAGTTCAAGGACGACATATTTTCCGTCGCGCAAAATATTTGCGCGACGAAGAGTCAGGCGTTACAAGAACACAGTGCGACGACATGGCTTCGTCGCGCAACATATTTGCGCGACGAAGAGTCAGGCGTTGCAAGAACACAGTGCGACGACATATCTTCGTCGCGCAATGTGTTTGCGCGACGAAAAGGCAGGCGTTGCAAGAACATAGTGCGACGACATGTCTTCGTCGCGCTAAAAGTTTGCGAGACGTGAAGGCAGGCGTTGCGATGAGTAATCGTCGTCGCGCAAATATGAAGGACTTGTGTCTCAAATAGTTGCGCGACGAGAATTGATTTGTTGCATTTTCTTTGGGGGACGAAATATTCCGTCGCGCAAACCTAAAATATATTGTTTTAAAATTTAATTTTATGGTTTTTTATTTTGTAAAAAGTGATTTTCGCGACGAGTATGTTTTCCGTAGCGTAAAAATGAGTAATTTATTTATTTTTTTTAGCTTTGTGTAAAAAATAATTATGGTTTTTTTATTTTTATAATTAAATCAAATTACAATAAAAAAATGTAATGAAGAGAAATTGTTTTTTAAAACATAATATAAAAGTATAATACAAGAGAAATGTTTAAAATGTAATTAAGAAAATAAAAAACTAATTAAACAATGTAGCTAAATCTACTTTGTCGTCTGTGTTAGAAATGTGCCCTAAGAGCCAATACATTTGATGTAATCTCCTTAGAATACATTTCGTATATGATAAATAAAGGGCAATATTATTTTGTTATCTTTTATGTCGTGTAAAGAAACAAAAGTCCAGGGTGTACTAAATAAGAGATAAAGTAATCTAAAGAAGTTTAGATTCGGGAGACCTTTAATCTCTAACTGTAGTATCCCAAAATGTTCCTAATCATAAGGTTATCAAATGGGCATTGATAAACCGTCAAGATTGGCACATACTATGTATGCTCAATGATGAGGATGGTTGGTCTCAAACCATTTGTGTAGTTGACACTAATACAAGTATGTGGGTGCTCATTAGTGAATGAGTACACTGAACGCGATCAACCGGAGTTCTCGTATGGAGTATTTATCTATATGTCAAACGAGAACTCATAGTTGCAATAATGCAAATTAGTCCTTAGACCTGAGGCATCATGGTTGTCCTGTGATGCGTTATTGATCTTTGATAACTCACAAAGGCAAGTCGTAAAAGATTTTCCTTATCTGTTATTGGGATCTCTTAATTCATCATGGAGATATGTGAATGTACAATAAGGAATCTCTACCTTGATAAAGAAAGGAGAATGTTTCAAGATATGATTCAGTGAATCTTCGGCCGAAGTACTTGAACATGATTTAAAAAGTGTTTTAATTATGTTCTATTGAATCATATGAGGTTAATCATATTAGGGGTTTGACATTATCAATCCGTACCCTAACAATATGATTGGAAACATTGTACAAGAGAAGGACCGTATTGCATTGCAATTCCAACTGAATAGGTTCTTCATCTATTATAATTAGCTTGGGTAGCCATGATATATTGCTAGATGTCACTCTTGGCTTGTGGAAGTCCTAGGACTGATTGTGATCAATCCAAAATAAAGGAAGAATTTGGGTATCAAGCCCATGGACTTAAGACACCTAAATTATGGCTTAAGTGTCATAAGGCCCAATTTTGGAAGCCCAATGGGGTTTGGCCGAAAATGGTTAAGTGCATGTGTATGGGAATTGTTTCCATAAGCTCATTTGACACACAAACACAATCCAACATCAACCAAAGAGGTTTGGGAGATCAAAGAGAGATAGTTGTGAGTTTTTCAAGAGTGAAACACAATCTTCTTTCAAAGGGGTTTAGATTGAAACCAATCTTGAGAATCTTGTACTAGCATCCTTGTATTCTCAAGATACCTCTTCTCATCTCAAGGTTTCATTGGTGTGGAGACTTAGAGGCCATATACTTTTGTGGCTCACAAGGAGGAGAAAGATCAAGAGGAGATCAACAAAGGAAAATCATCAAGAGAAGACCAAAACACAACTTGGTTCATATAATTGCTTCAAGGGTAATTAGATCTTATCCTTTCTCTTGAATTTTCATTTATGAAAAACATATCAATGTTCATGGCTTAAGATACTTGGAAGAAGTTTTGTTTTTGAATTTAAACAACCACCATATCCTTCCGCTGCGATTAATTTGATTAAATGCATGTTTAATATTCAAATGAACTTCTTAAAAAATGTTTTAACATAACATAAAATATTAATTAAAACATTCATATAATAACCATGAAACTTGAACGCGTAAGATAATAATTAAAATTAAAGGCTACTTACATGAAGGGACTCCGCCAACTCATTCCCAGGTCGAACATAAACGTCGCCAAAGACGTCAACCTCTGGGAATTTGGACCCCTCCTAAATTGAACAAGAGAAGAAAAATGTTAGAATGAAAAAACAAATTACTATTAATGACATATTAAAAATTAAACAAAAACGACTTTATTATTACCCGCCGCCGCGCCTCCATCCCATAAGAGAAGGGCCTGGAACCTGAATGGTGGAGAAGAGTCTTCTTCTCCCTATTGCCCTTATTTGCTATCTTCTGTTATACAAAAAATAAAACGTATTATTTGAAATTCAAATGAAATATAAAAAAATTAAATAAATATTAGTAAGAAACGTGTAATAATTTT
>NW_018923092.1:50728-64696 GCF_002207925.1 Prunus avium | reverse complement strand
TGGTAATTGGTAATTATGATTGAATGAGTAAACAAAAATGTGAAAATGAAAAGGATATATAGATACCCAGAGTCTAAGGGCAGAGAAGAAGGAAGCTGGGCAAGAAGATCACAGGAATTTGTTCTTGAGTGCTGCATTGTATCTCTGCATGGAAGGACTGGATAAACTGGAAAAATAAGTTCATTTCCTCCATTAGTCTGAGTGTTCTCATTAGCCCCAGCAAAACAACAATCCATCAACCCAATAAACCTAAAAAATAATAAATAAATGAATAAATTAGCCAATCTAAAAATTAGTCACAAAAAGAAACATGAATTAGTAACTGTGAATTAAAAGGTTCCTCTTAACCTTTGGTCTTCACTCAATTTCAAAATCTGACTGAGAGGCTTAGGCCCCTTGTGGGTTTGAAAGGCTGGGATTATTGTGTTATTTTGAAATTGAGTGAAGACCAAAGGTTAAGAGGAACCTTTTAATTCACAGTTACTAATTCATGTTTCTTTTTGTGACTAATTTTTAGATTGGCTAATTTATTCATTTATTTATTATTTTTTAGGTTTATTGGGTTGATGGATTGTTGTTTTGCTGGGGCTAATGAGAACACTCAGACTAATGGAGGAAATGAACTTATTTTTCCAGTTTATCCACTCCTTCCATGCAGAGATACAATGCAGCACTCAAGAACAAATTCCTGTGATCTTCTTGCCCAGCTTCCTTCTTCTCTGCCCTTAGACTCTGGGTATCTATATATCCTTTTCATTTTCACATTTTTGTTTACTCATTCAATCATAATTACCAATTACCATACATATCTTGACAAAAGAAATTAATTAGTGTTTTTATATCATTAACCATGGGTGCTCATGAGCAGGATTTATCTTCTAATAGAGATTCAAGTGCCATGGCAGTTAGCTCAAGTTCCCATTTTTCCTAGCTAGTTCCAAAAGAAAGTCCTTTTCTGAACATATAATTAAATGTAACTATATATTTCTACTTACATTTTGCAGGAAAGAGATGGGACCAGAGTTTTGGTTCCAAGTGCAGGGGGTTGATTGAGCTGTTTGTCTCCACAGATGTATGATATTTTATGATGTTTCACTCAAACCTTGCTTTAATTTCTTATGTTCGATTTGAAATTTCATTTTGGTCACATCTCTCACAAATAGTTTTTTTTTTTGGTAACTGTCATATTCACAGGTCTCTGATGACCAACAATTGATTGATTATATCACAGCCCAATGCAACATTTCACTGGAGCAAGACACCCTGCTTGGTGTTGGCTGCAATACAAGCTTCCCTGTCAATAGAAATGACATGAGCACTGAAATACAACCACAGCCCTTTCCAGGCAATGAGAATGAAGGAAATGATCATCTAAACAGTAATCATTTCCAGCAGCTGCCTGTTGTTTCCCCAGTGGATCATGATTCGAATGTGCCATATGACATATCAGTTGATCGAATCCTTCGCTGCAGCACGTCTCCAATGAATGTCCTGCCACATGTCACTTACAACTCAGAGAACAGCATGAAGAATGTCCTTGTTTTTGTGAGAATGGATAGTGCCCTTGTATTTGATAGAGGTCATGTGTTGAGCTGAACACGAATGATCGTCAAAAATTTCATCTTTTCTATATGGTTTTGCATGTATAGTTGATGTCTTGTATGATTCTTAATTGTAGATAAAGGATGGGATTCATTGCTTAGTACCAACGGATGGCAAGACCCTCAAGGTCGATGATAAGAGCAATGATTTTTTAAATTTGTATTTTAGTATTTTTCTGATGTGAAAATACAGTAGCTAATAGTACTATAGAATGTTATGTAATAATATTTCTTCAATTCTTATACAAGTTGTTGTACGAGGATCATTGGCAAATATATCAATCATATTGAAGAGATACATATATGGTGCTTGTTGTACCTTATTTATAATGATATAGCATTTTCCTTCATCATAGTCTTCATCATAGACATTATATCTCCACACATAGAGAGTGCCTTATGATCCCTGCTGGATTGAACCCATACACATTTGATGCATTTCTTTGAACAGCTCCTCATTACTTTTGGCAAAAACTTCGAGATCCTTCATGAGGATATCTAACGCCTTGGAGCGACAATTGCTGTCAAGAATGAACCAAAAATATGCAGAACATATTTATTTTTATAAGATTGTTTATGTATAGATTATAAGAAACATCGAAAAAATGATGTTCTCACTTGTCAATGGCCTCAAGGAAATTTTGCTTTCTGATCTGGAAATAGATCTTCATTGCATAGGAATTGTTATTTCTATCTCATATTGACATATTGGAGATATCAAATCAGGTTGACAGGAAAAATGTGAGGGTCATACTTTGAAGAATTAAACTTAGTTTACCTAGACTGCAAAATGGTTCTTTTTCATTGCTCATAAGTTTGACTCCAACTCTTCAGTTAACTGCATCTAGAATATTGGTTTTGATCATTATTTCATCCCTTTCAATTTGCTTCTCTGTTTTTCCCACCCAACAGGCCCCCACACAAAAATCTGCTGGGCCAAAATGACGTCGTTAAATAACAGAAGTCACATTAGAGTAGAAGCCATGTCTGAAATAATTGTAGTTTCCAATATGCATCATCACCAGAAGAAACTAGTACATTCAGAGTGTTCGAGAAGGCAAGGCTAGTGACTCTTTTAGCGTGACCCTCAAGCTTCCTTGTAACCTGCAAAATATATAAATAAAGGCAATGACAAACTTTTCGGGTTTGCTTCATCACACCATCGAGCATGATTTGTTTTTTATTTTATTTTTATATACAAGAACGAACAAACTACCACGTCTGAAACTCACTGCCCTTAAAGATCTTGTTGTTGATGGACTTTAGACAAAGAACTCAATGATGGATGAGTCTTACACACACACACAAATTAACCAAGCACAAATGACACAAGTGTTTATAGAGGTTCAGCAAATTGCCTACATCCTCTTTGGTGATCACCTTGAGAAATTTCACTAATGAAGATAGGTTACAACTTTGGTTTACAAAAGGAAACCCCCTTAGAACACTACCCTCACAATCTGTTTCTCTCACACCCTTGCTAAACACCTTGATACACTTAGAGAACTCTCTTGCTCTCCCCTTGGCTTTTCTGAAACTCTCACCAGAAAAACTAAACTTCTGCTTCAGCCACTTCCTAATTATCCAACTTGTTTTCTCCTCTTGTGTTATCTTACTTCACCCCATTTCCTACACAAGCCAATGGACATAAGATAAGACACAATCTTTGTCAAAAGGAGTATGCTGCTTTCTGGGGCTCCAATTGTTGAGTCATCTCTTCTTTTGAATTTTTTCTTTTTAAATTTCATTTTTGTCAATTCGCAGTAATGTAATTTGGGTGAAATGCAGCTTTTGGATCCGTTAGATGGGCAAAAAGAGTAAATAAAAAACTCCCAAAGAGATGCAAGATAATACAGTTGCTGTAGAAGACGAAAAACCCTCATCTTCGGCCAAAAAATTTCTGAATCATTGGTTGAGATTCAGTTCAGATTTACCATATACTAGGCATATGAAGTTCTCATCTGACCCTACTTTCTGCAATAGGAACACTTGGAGAGCAATGAGGGTGATCCTGAGTTACTTGTTCATATTCCGTGAGTATCCTTTGTGGTTTTATGTGTTATCTTCAGGACATTAGTTAAAGAATGCATAAACATGAAATGGACGGGGACAGGGAGATCCATTGGTTGACTAGTTGTACCCATTTTTCCATATTCTGATTCAATTTCAATGGTTAAGTTTGGGACAATATTGATGTTGCTAGTAGTGGGCCAAGGATCCGTCCCTATGAAATCTTAACATAATTGGTTGCATGTGTAGCCCACTTAAAAGTGGTCCCACGTGAGGAGGAGTGTTGAAGAATACACAGAGTCCCACATTGGAAACTTAAATAATTAGAAAGTCTCATATATTAAATGATTCCACTCCTAGTAACATAGAGGCCTTTTGTATAAAACCCCACACCTGCAAAATAGGTGGTTAAGTTGGGGACAATATCGATGTTACTAGTGGTGGGCCAAGGGTCCGTCTCTCTGAAATTTTAACATGGTATCATAGTAGATTGATTGATTAGGCCTGAATTACTGGGCCTTTGCCCTTACCCCTTACCCAATATGTGAACACCCCAAAACCAATTGGCAATGGGAGGAGTAGCCCAACTCCTTATAAGCTCTTGCTAGGTTTCTCAACTTTCCAATGTGGGACTTTTTACCTTCACATTCTCACAAACATAACACTTAATTTGTGTGTCATTTATAATTATCTTTTGTTCTTGTGCTCATTTGCTATATCTATGTTAAACATAGCTTTACTTATTTTTGAAACATTTGTGTTCCATGTTGAGAAATTTTATTAAAACCTACCATTCTAGAAGAACTTATCTCCGATGTCGTTACATCACATTCTGATTGAGTTATATTTTGTTCATTTATTTCTCAAACAATTACATCAGATGTCAAGATCAAGAGCATTTCAATTATTGGTGGTGCTGATGGAACAAGTCCTTCCAAGATGAGGGTGTGAGTTCGAACTTTAATATTTTCTACCTAAGGCCTGGATTTCTTATATTGGTGTAGTTCAAACAAAATAAAGACAAACTGAGGCATGAAGCATGAAAAAAAGTGTTGGATAATATTATGCAGGAAAAGGAAAGTAAAACAGAAAGTTATACTATTTTTTATAATAAATATGACAGTATCGCCGGGCGGCTATACTATTTGTTGGAACTCATTGATGTCCCACATCGGCCAGAGGGCCAAAGAGAAAGTAGTTTAAATAGAAATACCCTTTTCTAACTAACAACGAGGTCTTTTGTGATAAAACCCCACACATGAGGATTGTGCAGGTGGTAAAGTGGGGACAGTATCAGTGTTATTGGAGTGGGCCCTCGGCCCGTTAACTTGGAAAATTTGACATGGTATCGTAGCCAGGTTGCGGGCCCGTACTTGCCACGTGATGGGTGGGTCCCCATTTGGCGCCGCGCGATGGGTGAGTCCCCGTTTGGCTCCACGTAGGCCAAAGGTGCCACGTGATGGGTGGGTCCCCGTTTGGCCCCGCGCGATGGGTGAGTCCCTACATGGCTCCACGTGGTTGCAGATGTGGATCTCCACGTGTGACCCATAAAAATGGGGTCTCACGTGCGGGGGAGTGTTGGAACTCATTGTTGTCACACATCGGCCAGAGGGCCAAAGAGAAAGTAGTTTAAATAGAAATACCATTTTCTAACTAACACCGAGGCCTTTTCTGATAAAACCCCACACATGAGGATTGTGCAGGTGGTAAAGTGGGGACAGTATCGGTGTTATTGGAGTGGGCCCTCGGCCCGTTAACCTGGAAAAAAGATCCCAATACAGCCGCGGGCTATGCTATTTATATTTTAAAAAAAAGGGACTCGCCTGGGGCCTAGTGCCCATTTCCCCACGTGTAAAAATAGTATCGCTGAGCGGTTATGCTATTTTTAAATAATAAAAACCGTGGTATAGCTGCGCAGCTATACGCTTTTTATTTTTTAAAACACTCAGTATAGCCGTACGGCTATACTATTTATAATAAAAAATAGTACCACCGCCTGGCGCCTTTCGCTCACTTCGCCATGTGTTAAAATAGTATAGTCGTACTATGTTTTATAATAAAAAGGGTAATCTGTTGAATTGCCCCCTGAACTTGTACATAACGGGCTATGCTATTTATATTTTTAAAAAAGGGACCCGCCTGGGGCCTAGCGCCCATTTCCCCACGGGTATAAATAGTATCGCTGGGCGGTTATACTATTTTTAAATAATAAAAACCGTGGTATAGCCGCGCAACTATACTCTTTTTATTTTTTAAAACACTCAGTATAGCGGTACGACTATACTATTTATAATTAAAAACAGTACCACCGCCTGGCGCCTTTCGCCCGCTTCACCATGTGTTAAAATAGTATAGCCGTACTATTTTTTATAATAAAAAAACCTTAATATAGTTATACTTTTTAAGTATATTATATTTAATAGGGAAATAGCTCAAAATGCCACCCATTTTATAATTTTTTCTGAAAATACCACCCCTCCGTTAAAATTTTAAAACTACTACCTATAAATACATCTTTATTTTCGACTGATTGCACCCATATCACTTTTTTAGAAATTGTGTTCTCTCTCAACTCTCTTGGCTCCGTCTCTCTCTGTTGCTCAGCTCTCTTGCGCAGCTCTCTTTCTCCGACACAGTGGTCTTCTTCCCTCATCAGTGTCTGTTCATCCAAGCTTAACTCCACGGTTCACATCCACAAGGTACTGTTCATCGTCCTTTTCTTAGAAATTTGGGATTTTTGTGAATTTGGTTTAGGATGTATGGATTTGTATGAAATTGGTTTAGGGGTTTCTTCGAAATTAGTTTAGGGTTTTAGGGTTTAGGGGTTGCTCTGAAATTGGTTTAGGGTTTATGGGTTTCTATGAAATTGGTTTAGGGGTTTCTCTAGGGTTTAGGGTTTATGGGTTTCTTTGAAATTGGTTTAGGGGTTTCTTCGAAATTGGTTTAGGGTTTAGGGGTTCCTTGGTACACCACATCTTTCTTACACTTTAATTTTGCTGAGCATTGGTTTTTAGATGCTTGTATTAACTACAAACTTGCATTCTCTTTCGTTAAGTGGAATGAATTTGAGACGTGTGCTATATTTTAACCCAAGCAATGACATTCTCAGTTTGTACTTTTCAGGACCTCATGACTCACGTGACGATTAGGCATGGTAAATGGAGATGAGGGTTGTATTCCTTGACGGTCTCTTCACCACCAAGGGCAGCTCATACTCATGGTCTCAGCTCATAAGCTCGCAATCAACACCAGATTTGGCTCTGGCATCGTCGCCTAGGACATCCATCATTTGGCTTTCTTGAACGTTCGTTTCCGTCTTTGTTTCGTGGTTTAGATAATCCTAAATTTCGTTGTGAAACCTGTGTATTGGCCAAAAGCCATAGAACCGTTTTTCCCTTAAGTGATAATAAAACAGAATTTCCTTTTAATTTGGTTCACTTTGATGTTTGGGGTCCTGCTAAAGTTTCTTCCAATGGCAAGAGATGGTTTGTTACATTTATTGATGACTGCAATCGCATGACTTGGGTATACTTGCTAGCTCATAAAAGTGATGTTTCTGCTACAATCCATGAATTTCATGCTATGATTACCACACAGTTCCAGGCCTCCATCAAAGTATTCCGATCCAATAATGGTGGGGAATATGTGAACAATGTCTTAGCTCAATTCTTCCGGGACCACGGCATCATTCATCAAACCTCCACCTCTTTTACTCCGCAACAAAATGATGTTGCTGAACAAAAAAATCGACAATTACTTGAGGTTGCTCATGCATACATGCTTATGGGGACATGCTCTTATCTCTGCAGTCTATGTAATTAATCGGGTGCCTAGTAGTGTTTTGGATTTTCAGACTCCACTGGAAACCTTGGCTCGTCACGTCTCTCTTCCTACCGTCCTCAAGCTGCCTCCTCGCATATTTGGTTGTGTTGTATATACTCATGTTCCCTCTCATCAAAGGAGTAAGCTGGATCCTTGTGCCATTCGATGTGTGTTCGTTGGGTATGAATCAAATAAAAAAGGATACAAGTGTTACCATCCTCCTACTCACAAGCTCCTTGTCACTATGGATGCCACATTCCATGAGGATTTATCCTACTTTGAAGCTTCCAAGCCCCTTTCTCTTCAAGGGGAGAGAAGGAGTGAAGAGAAGGAAGAAACAATTCAAGACTGCACTGAAGCGACTAGTTGGCAGTCAAAAACGACCGGTCGCGAAACAATCTGCCCAAAAACGACCTGTCTTCTTGAAATCAAATAAAAAAGGATACAAGTGTTACCATCCTCCTACTCACAAGCTCTTTGTCACTATGGATGACACATTTCAAGAAGATTAATCCTACTTTGAAGCTTCCACGCCCCCTTCTCTTCAGAGGGAGAGGAGGAGTGAAGAGAAGGAAGAAAAAATTCAAGACTGCCCTGAAGCGATTGGTCGGCAGCCAGAAACGACCGGTCGCGAAACAATCTGCCAAAAAATGACATGTCGCCTTGAACCCAACGACCAGTCGCCTTGCTCCAGCGATGTTGAAAATCCAAGCTGTCCAAAAACGACCGGTCGTCTAGAACCTAGTGACCAGTCGCTTTGCTCCACTGACCTCGAGGGTGTTTTTTTGGACAGCGATGAATGTACTGAAGAAATGTTGTTCTTATTCAGTGAAGACCCCGGAGGAGACAATCCAAATGTCTGCAATGATCAACTACAAAATACAACTCCTCATGCCCTACCATCAGACCAATCGTCTCGTGATGAAGAAACACTCGAGGTATTTTCCGAACCACCTAATATTGCACCAGATACTCTCCCACCTAGGACCACTAGAGGAAAACCTAAACCTCAATATTGTCTTGACCTTACTGTCAAATCGAAATATCCCATTAATAACCATGTGTCAACTCATAGATTGTCAAAGTCATATGCATCCTTTGTCAATCAATTATCTACTATATGTGTTCCAAATAAGTGGCAGGATGCTGTAACAGATTCTAGATGGGTTGAAGCAATGACAATTGAATTGGAAGCTCTGAAAAATAATTCTACATGGGAAATGGTTCCTTTACCATAAGGGAAGAAATCAGTTGGATGTCGATGGATATACACCATTAAATACAAAGCTGATGGATCCATAGACCGATACAAAGCTCGATTAGTGGCCAAAGGGTATACACAAACATATGGAATTGATTACCAGGAGACATTTGCACCTGTTGCCAAGATCAACACTGTACGTGTTCTCATGTCATTGGTTGCAAATCTTGACTGGCCACTACTGCAGTATGATGTAAAGAATGCATTTCTTCACGGGGACTTGCAAGAAGAACTGTATATGGATCCACCACTAGGGATCTCTATGATATATGGTCCCAACACAGTATGCAAGCTGAGAAAATCATTATATGGGCTAAAGCAATCACCACAAGCCTGGTTTGGAAGATTCATCGATTCCATGAAGCGCTTTGGGTACACTCAGAGCAACTCGGATCACACATTATTCTTAAAGTGTCGTGGTGACAAACTTACGGCCCTTATCATCTATGTTGATGATATGGTGGTTACCTGTAATGACAATGAAGAAATGAAGAATCTACAGAAGCTCCTTGCTAGTGAATTTGAGATGAAGGAATTAGGTGAGTTACAATATTTTCTTGGCATAGAAGTTGCTAGATCAAAACATGGCATATTTCTACCCAATGAAAATATGTGTTAGATTTGTTAATAGAAACTAGAATGCTAGATTGCAAGCTAGCTGACACACCTATTGAGCAGAACCACAAGTTAGGGATGTATTCAAATCAAGTACCTACTGGTAAAGAAAGGTATCAAAGATTAGTTGGGAGACTGATCTATTTGTCACACACACGCCCCGACATAGCTTATGCTGTGAGTATGGTAAGTCAGTTTATGCATTAACCAAGTGAGGCACACATGAATGGAGCATCACGAATTATGAGATACTTGAAGACTGCCCCTGCAAAGGGGTTGATATTCTCCAAACACACACACATGGACATACACAGATGCTAATTGGGCAGGATCCATCACAGATAGACGTTCTACTTCTGGATTTTTTACATTTGTGCGTGGCAACTTAGTCACTTGGATGAGTAAGAAGCAAAGAGTTGTGTCTAGATCAAGTGTTGAAGCAGAGTTTAGGGGAATGGCTCAAGGAGTGTGTGAATTGCTCTGGTTACGGAGATTACTGAAGGATCTTGGAATTAAACCATTGAAAGCTACAAACATGTATTGTGATAATAAAGCTGCTATCGAGATAGCACATAACCCAGTACAACACGACCGTACCAAACATGTGGAAGTCAACCGACACTTCATCAAAGAGAAACTAGAAAGTGGTATAATTAAGTTTCCGTTTGTAAACTCCGAAAACCAACTTGCTGACATTCTGACGAAGGCTGTATCAAGTAAAGTTTTTTATGACTCACTTGACAAGTTGGGCATGCGTGATATCTTTGCACCAACTTGAGGGGGAGTGTTAGTCAATGATTTGAGGGGGAGTATTTGACAGCTTGGCACAAATCCTGGAAAAGCATGTTTGCCACCTAGAAACCCATTTCCATGTTTTAGGGAAACACAAAGAGCTGGAAACACACTTCCATGTTTTGTGATTTTGTTTGTATTGTAACTAACGGATAGTTATATCTATACTTGTATATATGTTCCCAGATTAGTAATGAAAGAATAACTGAATTGAAAGGCTGCAAAACCTCTCTTATTACATTCTCATTACACTATCTTTGGCATAAACTTCACCGTCTGGTCTAAGCATTCGGCTTGACCTTGGAGATCAACCATACACCCATAGTTCTGGATCTTAGGAACAATAATGTAGACACTAGTCATCTTGTTGAAGTATGTGTACCCTTCATTGACTAAGCCTTAAGCGATTGAAAAATCTGCCGGTTTCGACCTCCGTTTTCAGCCACATCCGGTCACTTTTTGGGGTATGTCCAAGAACAAAAGTGACTCCAAATTAGGGGTATTACCTAGGGTAGGAGTCTTGGCCCGAGATTCTGAGATTTTCTGGCGATGCGATATCGCTTTGGGCACTGTAGCAGAGGGGTATTAAGTCCCAATGCGATCCCCTGGTCCTCACGAGCGCGTAGGATTTTACGAATCTCAATTTGGATACCGTATGAGTCTCGAACGGATATCGCCTATTATGCGTTATCCGGGTTCGACAGGTTTGGACCGTTGGATGGTCTTGAATTTATTATATGTTAACCTGGGCATCCTTAGGATTGTGTAGGATTCGACGGATCGTGAAACGGAGTCCCGGATACTCCGGAAATGCCAACCCTAGGGCTAGGATATTAGTAACCGTCCGATTGTGCGATCGTGAGCGATCCGGCCGTCCGATCTGGACCAAACTTGCAGGACGTGTGTCCGAAGCCTGGTAGGACACATAGGAACTTTTGGATCGGAGTTTGGAGGTCGTGGGCCCCGCGGGCCCAATTGACTAAGTTTGGACAGTTTGATTCTCGGTTGACCAAGAGTCTTTCGAGGTTGCTTTACCCTTCGAAAAGTATTAGGATAACCTTGCGAGAGAGTCTAGGGTCTCGGTTTTGAATATTAGTATTTAAGTGGACGTTTATCTTCATGAGTGTTTAGTTTTTCTTTATGAAATTCTTGGATATTATTTGATAATGGAAATTATGAAATGGATGAGTATGGGATACTCGAATTGTTGGGTGGTGAAAGTGAGTCTTGGGACTCGGTTATGATTATTGGAAATAAATGGCATGATTTTGTGATGGAAGTATTACATATGAATGTAATAGTTTATTGAAATTCATTTTATATTTATTGGTTGAATTTATTATCTTTGTAAGTATTTGTGATATATGTGAGTTTTGACATATTCTAGTATCTGGAGTTATATATATACAATACTCGAGAAAGTGCTATGTTTGTTGAATATGTGTGGGGTACTTGGGATGTGGTTGTGAGATGAGGAGAGATGTGAGTTAGAATGTCAGTTTGAGTGCTATTAGCACTACCTTAGGTACCTCCCTGGATATAGAATATACTTGAGAGTTTGTTGTCTATACTATGTATAGAGGTTTGGAACAATTGAATTAAGGAAGGAAATATCATTTTAAAATATGGTTATAAGGGTTACGAACTCCACCATCATACGTACCTTCCCTGGTTACTATTCACACACGTGCCGTGTTTCGGGCGTGTGGGCTTTCTTGGTCACGGATCCTGGAATTTGTGGGATGCCGGAAAATTGTGGATATGGTCTGGATATGACGGAACCCGGGACATCCTTGACGGGATGTTGCTGTAGACC
This sequence comes from Prunus avium, assembly GCF_002207925.1. Next base: position 52,779 of record NW_018923092.1, on the reverse strand, counting down.
CTTGATTGGGTAGTCTGCGCGCGTAGGACTGTTTACAGACGTACGGGTCTTGATTCTTCGTCCGTACGTGCTGGCTGAGAGTTAGTCCCCCAGTTGGACGGCTCGTCCCTAGCCACATGTCGTTTGAGGGCTGTTAAATGTGGACTAGTCAGACGATCCCCGGTTGGATTGTCTTCTCCAGTACATGATGTGCAACATCACTTGTACCTCCCATTGGATACTGATACATGGATATGACGGAACCCGGGGCATCCTTGACGGGATGTTGCTGTAGACCCTTGATTGGGTAGTCTGCGCGCGTAGGACTGTTTACAGACGTACGGGTCTTGATTCTTCGTCCGTACGTGCTGGCTGAGAGTTAGTCCCCCAGTTGGACGGCTCGTCCCTAGCCACATGTCGTTTGAGGGCTGTTAAATGTGGACTAGTCAGACGATCCCCGGTTGGATTGTCTTCTCCAGTACATGATGTGCAACATCACTTGTACCTCCCATTGGATACTGATACATGGATATGACGGAACCCGGGGCATCCTTGACGGGATGTTGCTGTAGACCCTTGATTGGGTAGTCTGCGCGCGTAGGACTGTTTACAGACGTACGGGTCTTGATTCTTCGTCCGTACGTGCTGGCTGAGAGTTAGTCCCCCAGTTGGACGGCTCGTTCCTAACCACATGTCGTTTGAGGGCTGTTAAATGTGGACTAGTTAGATGATCCCCTGTTGGATTGTTTTCCCCTGATACATGATGATGGTGAGAGGTGGGTGTTATTTATATATTCGTATATGTGGTTTCGATTCGGGATTGAGATTCGCGAGATTGTCCTTTGTGGGACCCTGTTTATATATGAATGTTTGAGCCCTGGATTGGGAAGTGTTGTACTGCAACATACGCCTTAGATAGGGTATGGTTGCGGGATTGAATGGATATAAATGGAAGAAATTGATGATGTGTTTGATGTACATACGCCTTGGATAGGGTATGGTTACGGGATTGAACTGATATAAAGGGAGAGTTTGAGAATGTGTTCATTTTGTTTTTGTCGGATTTGGAATTTGTGTTAGATCTGAAATGTATAGCTGGTTTTGTGGTAAATGATTGTTTATTTTCGGAGTTGTGACCGTTGATATGAGAACTACGTGTGGCTTGATCCCTTGTCCAAGGGTACGTAGGCAGCCTGGGGGTCTCACCTAGGTGCAGCCGCGAAATATTATTGCATTTAAAAGGTTTGATCGATTCTGTATGTGATCGGATTTTTGATGTGGTTGATGGATTTGAATCCGGTTTAATGATTATTGGGGGTACTCGTATAGTTGTTCCAAGATCTTTAATTGTATGGTTATGTATTGTTCGACTTAAAATCATTGCTGGTCCTGTTTCGTATTATTTGAAGGCCGGATGCTTATTTTGTATTTGCATGTTGATAACTTGTGCATGCTGCCAGTTGGGTTATAAATTGTGTTTAACTTTTTCAGGTTGAAATTTTTTGGAAATGTTCAATTTATAGGGGAGATTCTGCCGAAATTTTGGCAGAAAGTCTTGGTTCTTAGTAAGCGGGCCCGGCATCGGTGTGATGCTGGAATTTCCACAGGATTCGTCTCGGGTTCCGAGAAATTCGGGGCGGGTCCTGTCAACTAAAAAAAAAATGATGTTCTCACTTGTCAATGGCCTCAAGGAAATTTTGCTTTCTAATTTAGAAATAGATCATCGTCGAGTAGCGATTGTTATTTCTATTTCATAGTGACATATTGGAGACATCAAATCAGGTTGAGAGGAAAAATAGATCTTCATCATAGACATGCGGCTTATTGTTTAAGGAGAACACCCGGGCGACAATACTTTTTAACTATATTATTTAAGGGGTACAGCCGCGCGGCCATACGTTTTAAATATATCATTTCAAGAGTATAGCCATTTGGCTATACTCTTTATAAAATAAAATAAAAAGGGCCGCCTAGGCGGGCTAGGCAGTCCATTTTTGGAAAACTTGAATGGCGTTTATTTTCTTCAGATTTCTTTTTTCCTGTCTGGTCTGGCATCTCTGCAAATACGTCAA